>CAWVNZ010001248.1:0-92164 GCA_963930735.1 Dioctria linearis
AATCCCTGGCGTAATTAAAATTTGCGACAGTAGAAAATTATTTTTTGAATAATTTACTATAGAAAAGGCAATCCCTGGCGTAATTAAAATTTGCGACAGTAGAAAATTATTTTTTGAATAATTTACTATAGAAAAGGCAATCCCTGGCGTATTTAAAATTTGCGACAGTAAAAAATTATTTTGTGAGAAATTTACTATAGAAAAGGCAATCCCTGGGATATTTAAAATTTGCGACAGTAGAAAATTATTTTTTGAATAATTTACTATAGAAAAGGCAATCCCTGGCGTATTTAAAATTTGCGACAGTAGAAAATTATGTTTTGAATAATTTACTATAGAAAAGGCAATCCCTGGCGCAATTAAAATTTGCGACAGTAAAAAATTATTTTTTGAATAATTTACTATAGAAAAGGCAATTCCTGGCGCACTTAAAATTTGCGAGAGAAAAAAATTATTTTTTGAAAAATTTACTGTAGAAAAGGCAATCCCTGGCGCAATTAAAATTTGCGACAGTAGAAAATTATTTTTTGAATAATTTACTATAGAAAAGGCAATCCCTGGCGTAATTAAAATTTGCGACAGTAGAAAATTATTTTTTGAATAATTTACTATAGAAAAGGCAATCCCTGACGTAATTAAAATTTGCGACAGTAGAAAATTATTTTTTGAATAATTTACTATAGAAAAGGCAATCCCTGGCGTATTTAAAATTTGCGACAGTAAAAAATTATTTTGTGAGAAATTTACTATAGAAAAGGCAATCCCTGGGATATTTAAAATTTGCGACAGTAGAAAATTATTTTTTGAATAATTTACTATAGAAAAGGCAATCCCTGGCGTATTTAAAATTTGCGACAGTAGAAAATTATGTTTTGAATAATTTACTATAGAAAAGGCAATCCCTGGCGCAATTAAAATTTGCGACAGTAAAAAATTATTTTTTGAATAATTTACTATAGAAAAGGCAATCCCTGGCGTATTTAAAATTTGCGACAGTAAGAAATTAATTTGTGAGAAATTTACTATAGAAAAGGCAATCCCTGGCGCAATTAAAATTTGCGACAGTAGAAAATTATTTTTTGAATAATTTACTGTATAAAGGCAATCCCTGGCGCACTTAAAATTTGCGACAGTATAAAATTATTTTTTGAATAATTTACTATAGAAAAGGCAATCCCTGGCGTATTTAAAATTTGCGACAGTATAAAATTAATTTTTGAAAAATTTACTGTAGAAAAGGCAATCTCTGGCGCAATTAAAATTTGCGACAGTAAAAAATAATTTTTTGAATAATTTACTATAGAAAAGGCAATCCCTGGCGTAATTAAAATTTGCGACAGTAGAAAATTATTTTTTGAATAATTTACTATAGAAAAGGCAATCCCTGGCGTATTTAAAATTTGCGACAGTAAAAAATTATTTTGTGAGAAATTTACTATAGAAAAGGCAATCCCTGGGATATTTAAAATTTGCGACAGTAGAAAATTATTCTTTGAATAATTTACTATAGAAAAGGCAATCCCTGGCGTATTTAAAATTTGCGACAGTAGAAAATTATGTTTTGAATAATTTACTATAGAAAAGGCAATCCCTGGCGCAATTAAAATTTGCGACAGTAAAAAATTATTTTTTGAATAATTTACTATAGAAAAGGCAATCCCTGGCGTATTTAAAATTTGCGACAATAAGAAATTAATTTGTGAGAAATTTACTATAGAAAAGGCAATCCCTGGCATATTTAAAATTTGCGACAGTAGAAAATTATTTTTTGAATAATTTACTATAGAAAAGGATATCCCTGGCGTATTTAAAATTTGCGACAGTAGAAAATTATTTTTTAAATAATTTACTATAGAAAAGGCAATTCCTGGCGTAATTAAAATTCGCGACAGTAGAAAATTATTTTTTGAATAATTTACTATAGAAAAGGCAATCCCTGGGATATTTAAAATTTGCGACAGTAAAAAATTATTTTTTGAAAAATTTACTATAGAAAAGGCAATCCCTGGCGTAATTAAAACTTGCGATAGTAAAAAATTATTTTTTGATAAATTTACTATAGAACAGGCAATCCTTGGCGCAATTAAAATTTGCGACAGTAGAAAATTACTTTTTGAATAATTTACTATAGAAAAGGCAATCCCTGGCGCACTTAAAATTTGCGACAGTAAAAAATTATTTTGTGAGAAATTTACTATAGAAAAGGCAATCCCTGGGATATTTAAAATTTGCGACAGTAGAAAATTATTTTTTGAATAATTTACTAAAGAAAAGGCAATCCCTGGGGTAATTAAAATTTGCGACAGTATAAAATTATTTTTTGAATAATTTACTATAGAAAAGGCAATCCCTGGCGCACTTAAAATTTGCGACAGTAAAAAATTATTTTTTGAATAATTTACTATAGAAAAGGCAATCCCTGGCGTAATTAAAATCTGCGACAGTAAAAAATTATTTTTTGAATAATTTACTATAGAAAAGGCAATCCCTGGCGTAATTAAAATTTGCGACAGTATAAAATAATTTTTTGAATAATTTACTATAGAAAAGGCAATCCCTGGCGCACTTAAAATTTGCGACAGTAAAAAATTATTTTTTGAATAATTTACTATAGAAAAGGCAATCCCTGGCGTAATTAAAATTTGCGACAGTAGAAAATTATTTTTTGAATAATTTACTATAGAAAAGGCAATCCCTGGCGTAATTAAATTTTTCGAGAGTATAAAATTATTTTTTGAATAATTTACTATAGAAAAGGCAATCCCTGGCGTAATTAAAATTTGCGACAGTAAAAAAATATTTTTTGAAAAATTTACTGTAGAAAAGGCAATCCCTGGCGCAATTAAAATTTGCGACAGTAGAAAATTATTTTTTGAATAATTTACTATAGAAAGGCAATCCCTGGCGTAATTAAAATTTGCGACAGTAAAAAATTATTTTTTGAATAATTTACTATAGAAAAGGCAATCCCTGGCGTATTTAAAATTTGCGACAGTAAGAAATTAATTTGTGAGAAATTTACTATAGAAAAGGCAATCCCTGGGATATTTAAAATTTGCGACAGTAAAAAATTATTTTTTGAAAAATTTACTGTAGAAAAGGCAATCCCTGGCGTAATTAAAACTTGCGATAGTAAAAAATTATTTTTTGAAAAATTTACTATAGAACAGGCAATCCCTGGCGCAATTAAAATTTGCGACAGTAGAAAATTACTTTTTGAATAATTTACTATAGAAAAGGCAATCCCTGGCGCACTTAAAATTTGCGACAGTAAAAAATTATTTTGTGAGAAATTTACTATAGAAAAGGCAATCCCTGGGATATTTAAAATTTGCGACAGTAGAAAATTATTTTTTGAATAATTTACTATAGAAAAGGCAATCCCTGGCGTAATTAAAATTTGCGACAGTATAAAATTATTTTTTGAATAATTTACTATAGAAAAGGCAATCCCTGGCGCACTTAAAATTTGCGACAGTAAAAAATTATTTTTTGAATAATTTACTATAGAAAAGGCAATCCCTGGCGTAATTAAAATCTGCGACAGTAAAAAATTATTTTTTGAATAATTTACTATAGAAAAGGCAATCCCTGGCGTAATTAAAATTTGCGACATTAGAAAATTATTTTTTGAATAATTTACTATAGAAAAGGCAATCCCTGGCGCAATTAAAATTTGCGACAGTATAAAATTATTTTTTGAATAATTTACTATAGAAAAGGCAATCCCTGGCGTAATTAAAATTTGCGACAGTTGAAAATTATTTTTTGAATAATTTACTATAGAAAAGGCAATCCCTGGCGCAATTAAAATTTGCGACAGTAAAAAATTATTTTTTGCAAAATTTACTATAGAAAAGGCAATCCCTGGCGTAATTAAAATTTCCGACAGTATAAAATTATTTTTTGAATAATTTACTATAGAAAAGGCAATCCCTGGCGTAATTAAAATTTGCGACAGTAGAAAATTAATTTTGAATAATTTACTATAGAAAAGGCAATCCCTGGCGTAATTAAAATTTGCGACAGTGGAAAATTATTTTTTGAATAATTTACTATAGAAAAGGCAATCCCTGGCGTATTTAAAATTTGCGACACTATAAAATTAATTTTTGAAAAATTTACTATATAAAAGGCAATCCCTGGCGTAATTAAAATTTGCGACAGTAGAAAATTATTTTTTGAATAATTTACTGTAGAAAAGGCAATCCCTGGCGCAATTAAAACTTGCGACAGTAAAAAATTATTTTTTGAATAATTTACTATAGAAAGGGCAATCCCTGGCGTATTTAAAATTTGCGACAGTATAAAATTATTTTTTGAATAATTTACTATAGAAAAGGCAATCCCTGGCGTAATTAAAATTTGCGACAGTAGAAAATTATTTTTTGAATAATTTACTGTAGAAAAGGCAATCCCTGACGCAATTAGAACTTGCGATAGTAAAAAATTATTTTTTGAATAATTTACTATAGAAAAGGAAATCCCTGGCGTACTTAAAATTTGCGACAGTATAAAATTAATTTTTGAAAAATTTACTATATAAAAGGCAATCCCTGGCGTAATTAAAATTTGCGACAGTTGAAAATTATTTTTTGAATAATTTACTATAGAAAAGGCAATCCCTGGCGCAATTAAAATTTGCGACAGTAAAAAATTATTTTTTGCAAAATTTACTATAGAAAAGGCAATCCCTGGCGTAATTAAAATTTGCGACAGTATAAAATTATTTTTTGAATAATTTACTATAGAATAGGCAATCCCTGGCGTAATTAAAATTTGCGGCAGTAGAAAATTATTTTTTGAATAATTTACTATAGAAAAGGCAATCCCTGGCGTAATTAAAATTTGCGACAGTAGAAAATTATTTTTGAATAATATACTATAGAAAAGGCAATCCCTGGCGTATTTAAAATTTGCGACAGTATAAAATTAATTTATGAAAAATTTACTATATAAAAGGCAATCCCTGGCGTAATTAAAATTTGCGACAGTAGAAAATTATTTTTTGAATAATTTACTGTAGAAAAGGCAATCCCTGGCGCAATTAAAACTTGCGATAGTAAAAAATTATTTTTTGAATAATTTACTATAGAAAAGGCAATCCCTGGCGTATTTAAAATTTGCGACAGTATAAAATTAATTTTTGAAAAATTTACTATATAAAAGGCAATCCCTGGCGTAATTAAAATTTGCGACAGTAGAAAATTATTTTTTGAATAATTTACTATAGAAAAGGCAATCCCTGGCGTAATTAAAATTTGCGACAGTAAAAAATTATTTTTTGAATAATTTACTATAGAAAAGGCAATTCCTGGCGCACTTAAAATTTGCGACAGAAAAAAATTATTTTTTGAAAAATTTACTGTAGAAAAGGCAATCCCTGGCGCAATTAAAATTTGCGACAGTAAAAAATTATTTTTTGAATAATTTACTATAGAAAAGGCAATCCCTGGCGTAATTAAAATTTGCGACAGTAGAAAATTATTTTTTGAATAATTTACTATAGAAAAGGCAATCCCTGGCGTAATTAAAATTTGCGACAGTAGAAAATTATTTTTTGAATAATTTACTATAGAAAAGGCAATCCCTGGCGTATTTAAAATTTGCGACAGTAAAAAATTATTTTGTGAGAAATTTACTATAGAAAAGGCAATCCCTGGGATATTTAAAATTTGCGACAGTAGAAAATTGTTTTTTGAATAATTTACTATAGAAAAGGCAATCCCTGGCGTATTTAAAATTTGCGACAGTAGAAAATTATGTTTTGAATAATTTACTATAGAAAAGGCAATCCCTGGCGCAATTAAAATTTGCGACAGTAAAAAATTATTTTTTGAATAATTTACTATAGAAAAGGCAATTCCTGGCGCACTTAAAATTTGCGAGAGAAAAAAATTATTTTTTGAAAAATTTACTGTAGAAAAGGCAATCCCTGGCGCAATTAAAATTTGCGACAGTAGAAAATTATTTTTTGAATAATTTACTATAGAAAAGGCAATCCCTGGCGTAATTAAAATTTGCGACAGTAGAAAATTATTTTTTGAATAATTTACTATAGAAAAGGCAATCCCTGGCGTAATTAAAATTTGCGACAGTAGAAAATTATTTTTTGAATAATTTACTATAGAAAAGGCAATCCCTGGCGTATTTAAAATTTGCGACAGTAAAAAATTATTTTGTGAGAAATTTACTATAGAAAAGGCAATCCCTGGGATATTTAAAATTTGCGACAGTAGAAAATTATTTTTTGAATAATTTACTATAGAAAAGGCAATCCCTGGCGTATTTAAAATTTGCGACAGTAGAAAATTATGTTTTGAATAATTTACTATAGAAAAGGCAATCCCTGGCGCAATTAAAATTTGCGACAGTAAAAAATTATTTTTTGAATAATTTACTATAGAAAAGGCAATCCCTGGCGTATTTAAAATTTGCGACAGTAAGAAATTAATTTGTGAGAAATTTACTATAGAAAAGGCAATCCCTGGCGCAATTAAAATTTGCGACAGTAGAAAATTATTTTTTGAATAATTTACTGTATAAAGGCAATCCCTGGCGCACTTAAAATTTGCGACAGTATAAAATTATTTTTTGAATAATTTACTATAGAAAAGGCAATCCCTGGCGTATTTAAAATTTGCGACAGTATAAAATTAATTTTTGAAAAATTTACTGTAGAAAAGGCAATCTCTGGCGCAATTAAAATTTGCGACAGTAAAAAATTATTTTTTGAATAATTTACTATAGAAAAGGCAATCCCTGGCGTAATTAAAATTTGCGACAGTAGAAAATTATTTTTTGAATAATTTACTATAGAAAAGGCAATCCCTGGCGTATTTAAAATTTGCGACAGTAAAAAATTATTTTGTGAGAAATTTACTATAGAAAAGGCAATCCCTGGGATATTTAAAATTTGCGACAGTAGAAAATTATTCTTTGAATAATTTACTATAGAAAAGGCAATCCCTGGCGTATTTAAAATTTGCGACAGTAGAAAATTATGTTTTGAATAATTTACTATAGAAAAGGCAATCCCTGGCGCAATTAAAATTTGCGACAGTAAAAAATTATTTTTTGAATAATTTACTATAGAAAAGGCAATCCCTGGCGTATTTAAAATTTGCGACAATAAGAAATTAATTTGTGAGAAATTTACTATAGAAAAGGCAATCCCTGGCATATTTAAAATTTGCGACAGTAGAAAATTATTTTTTGAATAATTTACTATAGAAAAGGATATCCCTGGCGTATTTAAAATTTGCGACAGTAGAAAATTATTTTTTAAATAATTTACTATAGAAAAGGCAATTCCTGGCGTAATTAAAATTTGCGACAGTAGAAAATTATTTTTTGAATAATTTACTATAGAAAAGGCAATCCCTGGCGTAATTAAAATTTGCGATAGTAGAAAATTATTTTTTGAGAAATTTACTATAGAAAAGGCAATCCCTGGGATATTTAAAATTTGCGACAGTAGAAAATTATTTTTTGAATAATTTACTGTAGAAAGGCAATCCCTGGCGCACTTAAAATTTGCGACAGTATAAAATTATTTTTTGAATAATTTACTATAGAAAAGGCAATCCCTGGCGTATTTAAAATTTGCGACAGTATAAAATTAATTTTTGAAAAATTTACTGTAGAAAAGGCAATCCCTGGCGCAATTAAAATTTGCGACAGTAAAAAATTATTTCTTGAATAACTTACTATAGAAAAGGCAATCCCTGGCGTAATTAAAATTTGCGACAGTAAAAAATTATTTTTTGAATAATTTACTATAGAAAAGGCAATCCCTGGCGTAATTAAAATTTGCGACAATAGAAAATTATTTTTTGAATAATTTACTATAGAAAAGGCAATCCCTGGCGCAATTAAAATTTGCGACAGTAGAAAATTATTTTTTGAATAATTTACTATAGAAAAGGCAATCCCTGGCGTAATTAAAATTTGCGAAAATAGAAAATTATTTTTTGAATAATTTACTATAGAAAAGGCAATCCCTGGCGCAATTAAAATTTGCGACAGTAGAAAATTATTTTTTGAATAATTTACTATAGAAAAGGCAATCCCTGGCGCACTTAAAATTTGCGACAGTAAAAAATTATTTTTTGAATAATTTACTATAGAAAATGCAATCCCTGGCGTAATTAAAATTTGCGACAGTAAAAAATTATTTTTTGAATAATTTACTATAGAAAAGGCAATCCCTGGCGCAATTACAATTTGCGACAGTTGAAAATTATTATTTGAATAATTTACTATAGAAAAGGCAATCCCTGGCGCAATTAAAATTTGCGACAGTAAACAATTATTTTTTGCAAAATTTACTTTAGAAAAGGCAATCCCTGTCGGATTTGAAATTTGCGACATTAAAAAATTATTTTTTGAATAATTTACTATAGAAAAGGCAATCCCTGGCGTAATTAAAATTTGCGACAGTAGAAAATTATTTTTTGAATAATTTACTATAGAAAAGGCACTCCCTGGCGTATTTAAAATTTGCGACAGTAGAAAATTATTTTTTGAATAATTTACTATAGAAAAGGCAATCCCTGGCGTAATTAAAATTTGCGACATTAGAAAATTATTTTTTGAATAATTTACTATAGAAAAGGCAATCCCTGGCGTAATTAAAATTTGCGACAGTAGAAAATTATTTTTTGAATAATTTACTATAGAAAAGGCAATCCCTGGCGCAATTAAAATTTGCGACAGTATAAAATTATTTTTTGAATAATTTACTGTAGAAAGGCAATCCCTGGCGCACTTAAAATTTGCGACAGTATAAAATTATTTTTTGAATAATTTACTATAGAAAAGGCAATCCCTGGCGTAATTAGAATTTGCGACAGTAGAAAATTATTTCTTGAATAATTTACTATAGAAAAGGCAATCCCTGGCGCAATTAAAATTTGCGACAGAAAAAAATTATTTTTTGCAAAATTTTCTATAGAAAAGGCAATCCCTGGCGTAATTAAAATTTGCGACAGTAGAAAATTATTTTTTGAATAATTTACTATAGAAAAGGCAATCTCTGGCGTAATTAAAATTTGCGACAGTAGAAAATTATTTTTTGAATAATTTACTATAGAAAAGTCAATCCCTGGCGTAATTAGAATTTGCGACAGTAGAAAATTATTTCTTGAATAACTTACTATAGAAAAGGCAATCCCTGGCGTAATTAAAATTTGCGACAGTAAAAAATTATTTTTTGAATAATTTACTATAGAAAAGGCAATCCCTGGCGTAATTAAAATTTGCGACAATAGAAAATTATTTTTTGAATAATTTACTATAGAAAAGGCAATCCCTGGCGTAATTAAAATTTGCGACAGTAAAAAATTATTTTCTGAATAATTTACTATAGAAAAGGCAATCCCTGGCGCAATTACAATTTGCGACAGTTGAAAATTATTTTTTGAATAATTTACTATAGAAAAGGCAATCCCTGGCGCAATTAAAATTTGCAACAGTAAACAATTATTTTTTGCAAAATTTATTGTAGAAAAGGCAATCCCTGGCGGATTTGAAATTTGCGACAGTAAAAAATTATTTTTTGAATAATTTACTATAGAAAAGGCAATCCCTGGCGTAATTAAAATTTGCGACAGTAGAAAATTATTTTTTGAATAATTTACTATAGAAAAGGCAATCCCTGCGTAATTAAAATTTGCGACAGTAGAAAATTATTTCTTGAATAACTTACTATAGAAAAGGCAATCCCTGGCGTAATTAAAATTTGCGACAGTAAAAAATTATTTTTTGAATAATTTACTATAGAAAAGGCAATCCCTGGCGTAATTAAAATTTGCGACAATAGAAAATTATTTTTTGAATAATTTACTATAGAAAAGGCAATCCCTGGCGCAATTAAAATTTGCGACAGTAGAAAATTATTTTTTGAATAATTTACTATAGAAAAGGCAATCCCTGGCGTAATTAAAATTTGCGACAGTAAAAAATTATTTTTTGAATAATTTACTATAGAAAAGGCAATCCCTGGCGCACTTAAAATTTTCGACAGTAAAAAATTATTTTTTGAATAATTTACTATAGAAAAGGCAATCCCTGGCGTAATTAAAATTTTCGACAGTAAAAAATTATTTTTTGAATAATTTACTATAGAAAAGGCAATCCCTGGCGTAATTAAAATTTGCGACAGTATAAAATTAATTTTTGAAAAATTTACTGTAGAAAAGGCAATCCGTGGCGCAATTAAAATTTGCGACAGTAAAAAATAATTTTTTGAATAATATACTATAGAAAAGGCAATCCCTGGCGTAATTAAAATTTGCGACAGTAGAAAATTATTTCTTGAATAACTTACTATAGAAAAGGCAATCCCTGGCGTAATTAAAATTTGCGACAGTAAAAAATTATTTTTTGAATAATTTACTATAGAAAAGGCAATCCCTGGCGTAATTAAAATTTGCGACAATAGAAAATTATTTTTTGAATAATTTACTATAGAAAAGGCAATCCCTGGCGCAATTAAAATTTGCGACAGTAGAAAATTATTTTTTGAATAATTTACTATAGAAAAGGCAATCCCTGGCGTAATTAAAATTTGCGACAGTAAAAAATTATTTTTTGAATAATTTACTATAGAAAAGGCAATCCCTGGCGCACTTAAAATTTTCGACAGTAAAAAATTATTTTTTGAATAATTTACTATAGAAAAGGCAATCCCTGGCGTAATTAAAATTTGCGACAGTAAAAAAATATTTTTTGAATAATTTACTATAGAAAAGGCAATCCCTGGCGCAATTACAATTTGCGACAGTTGAAAATTATTTTTTGAATAATTTACTATAGAAAAGGCAATCCCTGGCGCAATTAAAATTTGCAACAGTAAAGAATTATTTTTTGCAAAATTTACTGTAGAAAAGGCAATCCCTGGCGGATTTGAAATTTGCGACAGTAAAAAATTATTTTTTGAATAATTTACTATAGAAAAGGCAATCCCTGGCGTAATTAAATTTTGCGACAGTAGAAAATTATTTTTTGAATAATTTACTATAGAAAAGGCAATCCCTGGCGTATTTAAAATTTGCGACAGTAGAAAATTATTTTGTGAGAAATTTACTATAGAAAAGGCAATCCCTGGGATATTTAAAATTTGCGACAGTAGAAAATTATTTTTTGAATAATTTACTATAGAAAAGGCAATCCCTGGCGTATTTAAAATTTGCGACAGTAGAAAATTATTTTTTGAATAATTTACTATAGAAAAGGCAGTCCCTGGCGTATTTAAAATTTGCGACAGTAGAAAATTATTTTTTGAATAATTTACTATAGAAAAGGCAGTCCCTGGCGTATTTAAAATTTGCGACAGTAAAAAATTATTTTGTGAGAAATTTACTATAGAAAAGGCAATCCCTGGGATATTTAAAATTTGCGACAGTAGAAAATTATTTTTTGAATAATTTACTATAGAAAAGGCAATCCCTGGCGTATTTAAAATTTGCGACAGTAGAAAATTATTTTGTGAGAAATTTACTATAGAAAAGGCAATCCCTGGGATATTTAAAATTTGCGACAGTAGAAAATTATTTTTTGAATAATTTACTATAGAAAAGGCAATCCCTGGCGTAATTAAAATTTGCGACAGTAAAAAATTATTTTTTGAATAATTTACTATAGAAAAGGCAATCCCTGGCGTAATTAAAATTTGCGCCAATAGAAAATTATTTTTTGAATAATTTACTATAGAAAAGGCAATCCCTGGCGTATTTAAAATTTGCGACAGTAGAAAATTATTTTTTGAATAATTTACTATAGAAAAGGCAATCCCTGGCGTAATTAAAATTTGCGACAGTAGAAAATTATTTTGTGAGAAATTTACTATAGAAAAGGCAATCCCTGGGATATTTAAAATTTGCGACAGTAGAAAATTATTTTTTGAATAATTTACTATAGAAAAGGCAATCCCTGGCGTATTTAAAATTTGCGACAGTAGAAAATTATTTTTTGAATAATTTACTATAGAAAAGGCAATCCCTGGCGTATTTAAAATTTGCGACAGTAGAAAATTATTTTGTGAGAAATTTACTATAGAAAAGGCAATCCCTGGGATATTTAAAATTTGCGACAGTAGAAAATTATTTTTTGAATAATTTACTATAGAAAAGGCAATCCCTGGGATATTTAAAATTTGCGACAGTAAAAAATTATTTTTTGAATAATTTACTATAGAAAATGCAATCCCTGGCGTAATTAAAATTTGCGACAGTAAAAAATTATTTTTTGAATAATTTACTATAGAAAAGGCAATCCCTGGCGCAATTACAATTTGCGACAGTTGAAAATTATTTTTTGAATAATTTACTATAGAAAAGGCAATCCCTGGCGCAATTAAAATTTGCAACAGTAAACAATTATTTTTTGCTAAATTTACTGTAGAAAAGGCAATCCCTGGCGGATTTGAAATTTGCGACAGTAAAAAATTATTTTTTGAATAATTTACTATAGAAAAGGCAATCCCTGGCGTAATTAAAATTTGCGACAGTAGAAAATTATTTTTTGAATAATTTACTATAGAAAAGGCAATCCCTGGCGTATTTAAAATTTGCGACAGTAGAAAATTATTTTGTGAGAAATTTACTATAGAAAAGGCAATCCCTGGGATATTTAAAATTTGCGACAGTAGAAAATTATTTTTTGAATAATTTACTATAGAAAAGGCAATCCCTGGCGTATTTAAAATTTGCGACAGTAGAAAATTATTTTTTGAATAATTTACTATAGAAAAGGCAGTCCCTGGCGTATTTAAAATTTGCGACAGTAAAAAATTATTTTGTGAGAAATTTACTATAGAAAAGGCAATCCCTGGGATATTTAAAATTTGCGACAGTAGAAAATTATTTTTTGAATAATTTACTATAGAAAAGGCAATCCCTGGCGTATTTAAAATTTGCGACAGTAGAAAATTATTTTTTGAATAATTTACTATAGAAAAGGCAATCCCTGGCGCAATTAAAATTTGCGACAGTAAAAAATTATTTTTTGAATAATTTACTATAGAAAAGGCAATCCCTGGCGTAATTAAAATTTGCGACAATAGAAAATTATTTTTTGAATAATTTACTATAGAAAAGGCAATCCCTGGCGCAATTAAAATTTGCGACAGTAGAAAATTATTTTTTGAATAATTTACTATAGAAAAGGCAATCCCTGGCGTAATTAAAATTTGCGACAGTAAAAAATTATTTTTTGAATAATTTACTATAGAAAAGGCAATCCCTGGCGCACTTAAAATTTTCGACAGTAAAAAATTATTTTTTGAATAATTTACTATAGAAAAGGCAATCCCTGGCGTAATTAAAATTTTCGACAGTAAAAAATTATTTTTTGAATAATTTACTATAGAAAAGGCAATCCCTGGCGTAATTAAAATTTGCGACAGTATAAAATTAATTTTTGAAAAATTTACTGTAGAAAAGGCAATCCGTGGCGCAATTAAAATTTGCGACAGTAAAAAATTATTTTTTGAATAATTTACTATAGAAAAGGCAATCCCTGGCGTAATTAAAATTTGCGACAGTAGAAAATTATTTCTTGAATAACTTACTATAGAAAAGGCAATCCCTGGCGTAATTAAAATTTGCGACAGTAAAAAATTATTTTTTGAATAATTTACTATAGAAAAGGCAATCCCTGGCGTAATTAAAATTTGCGACAATAGAAAATTATTTTTTGAATAATTTACTATAGAAAAGGCAATCCCTGGCGCAATTAAAATTTGCGACAGTAGAAAATTATTTTTTGAATAATTTACTATAGAAAAGGCAATCCCTGGCGTAATTAAAATTTGCGACAGTAAAAAATTAGTTTTTGAATAATTTACTATAGAAAAGGCAATCCCTGGCGCACTTAAAATTTTCGACAGTAAAAAATTATTTTTTGAATAATTTACTATAGAAAAGGCAATCCCTGGCGTAATTAAAATTTGCGACAGTAAAAAAATATTTTTTGAATAATTTACTATAGAAAAGGCAATCCCTGGCGCAATTACAATTTGCGACAGTTGAAAATTATTTTTTGAATAATTTACTATAGAAAAGGCAATCCCTGGCGCAATTAAAATTTGCAACAGTAAAGAATTATTTTTTGCAAAATTTACTGTAGAAAAGGCAATCCCTGGCGGATTTGAAATTTGCGACAGTAAAAAATTATTTTTTGAATAATTTACTATAGAAAAGGCAATCCCTGGCGTAATTAAATTTTGCGACAGTAGAAAATTATTTTTTGAATAATTTACTATAGAAAAGGCAATCCCTGGCGTATTTAAAATTTGCGACAGTAGAAAATTATTTTGTGAGAAATTTACTATAGAAAAGGCAATCCCTGGGATATTTAAAATTTGCGACAGTAGAAAATTATTTTTTGAATAATTTACTATAGAAAAGGCAATCCCTGGCGTATTTAAAATTTGCGACAGTAGAAAATTATTTTTTGAATAATTTACTATAGAAAAGGCAGTCCCTGGCGTATTTAAAATTTGCGACAGTAGAAAATTATTTTTTGAATAATTTACTATAGAAAAGGCAGTCTCTGGCGTATTTAAAATTTGCGACAGTAAAAAATTATTTTGTGAGAAATTTACTATAGAAAAGGCAATCCCTGGGATATTTAAAATTTGCGACAGTAGAAAATTATTTTTTGAATAATTTACTATAGAAAAGGCAATCCCTGGCGTATTTAAAATTTGCGACAGTAGAAAATTATTTTGTGAGAAATTTACTATAGAAAAGGCAATCCCTGGGATATTTAAAATTTGCGACAGTAGAAAATTATTTTTTGAATAATTTACTATAGAAAAGGCAATCCCTGGCGTAATTAAAATTTGCGACAGTAAAAAATTATTTTTTGAATAATTTACTATAGAAAAGGCAATCCCTGGCGTAATTAAAATTTGCGACAATAGAAAATTATTTTTTGAATAATTTACTATAGAAAAGGCAATCCCTGGCGCAATTAAAATTTGCGACAGTAGAAAATTATTTTGTGAGAAATTTACTATAGAAAAGGCAATCCCTGGGATATTTAAAATTTGCGACAGTAAAATATTATTTTTTGAATAATTTACTATAGAAAATGCAATCCCTGGCGTAATTAAAATTTGCGACAGTAAAAAATTATTTTTTGAATAATTTACTATAGAAAAGGCAATCCCTGGCGCAATTACAATTTGCGACAGTTGAAAATTATTTTTTGAATAATTTACTATAGAAAAGGCAATCCCTGGCGCAATTAAAATTTGCAACAGTAAACAATTATTTTTTGCTAAATTTACTGTAGAAAAGGCAATCCCTGGCGGATTTGAAATTTGCGACAGTAAAAAATTATTTTTTGAATAATTTACTATAGAAAAGGCAATCCCTGGCGTAATTAAAATTTGCGACAGTAGAAAATTATTTTTTGAATAATTTACTATAGAAAAGGCAATCCCTGGCGTATTTAAAATTTGCGACAGTAGAAAATTATTTTGTGAGAAATTTACTATAGAAAAGGCAATCCCTGGGATATTTAAAATTTGCGACAGTAGAAAATTATTTTTTGAATAATTTACTATAGAAAAGGCAATCCCTGGCGTATTTAAAATTTGCGACAGTAGAAAATTATTTTTTGAATAATTTACTATAGAAAAGGCAGTCCCTGGCGTATTTAAAATTTGCGACAGTAAAAAATTATTTTGTGAGAAATTTACTATAGAAAAGGCAATCCCTGGGATATTTAAAATTTGCGACAGTAGAAAATTATTTTTTGAATAATTTACTATAGAAAAGGCAATCCCTGGCGTATTTAAAATTTGCGACAGTAGAAAATTATTTTTTGAATAATTTACTATAGAAAAGGCAATCCCTGGCGCAATTAAAATTTGCGACAGTAAAAAATTATTTTTTGAATAATTTACTATAGAAAAGGCAATCGCTGGCGTATTTAAAATTTGCGACAGTAAGAAATTAATTTGTGAGAAATTTACTATAGAAAAGGCAATCCCTGGCATATTTAAAATTTGCGACAGTAGAAAATTATTTTTTGAATAATTTACTATAGAAAAGGATATCCCTGGCGTATTTAAAATTTGCGACAGTAGAAAATTATTTTTTGAATAATTTACTATAGAAAAGGCAATCCCTGGCGTAATTAAAATTTGCGACATTAGAAAATTATTTTTTGAATAATTTACTATAGAAAAGGCAATCCCTGGCGTAATTAAAATTTGCGACAGTAGAAAATTATTTTTTGAATAATTTACTATAGAAAAGGCAATCCCTGGCGCAATTAAAATTTGCGACAGTATAAAATTATTTTTTGAATAATTTACTGTAGAAAGGCAATCCCTGGCGCACTTAAAATTTGCGACAGTATAAAATTATTTTTTGAATAATTTACTATAGAAAAGGCAATCCCTGGCGTAATTAAAATTTGCGACAGTAGAAAATTATTTCTTGAATAACTTACTATAGAAAAGGCAATCCCTGGCGTAATTAAAATTTGCGACAGTAAAAAATTATTTTTTGAATAATTTACTATAGAAAAGGCAATCCCTGGCGGAATTAAAATTTGCGACAGTATAAAATTAATTTTTGAAAAATTTACTGTAGAAAAGGCAATCCCTGGCGCAATTAAAATTTGCGACAGTAGAAAATTATTTTTTGAATAATTTACTATAGAAAAGGCAATCCCTGGCGTAATTAAAATTTGCGACAGTAAAAAATTATTTTTTGAATAATTTACTATAGAAAAGGCAATCCCTGGCGCACTTAAAATTTTCGTCAGTAAAAAATTATTTTTTGAATAATTTACTATAGAAAAGGCAATCCCTGGCGTAATTAAAATTTGCGACAGTAAAAAATTATTTTTTGAATAATTTACTATAGAAAAGGCAATACCTGGCGCAATTAAAATTTGCGACAGTAAAAAATTATTTTTTGAATAATTTACTATAGAAAAGGCAATCCCTGGCGCACTTAAAATTTTCGACAGTAAAAAATTATTTTTTGAATAATTTACTATAGAAAAGGCAATCCCTGGCGTAATTAAAATTTGCGACAGTAAAAAATTATTTTTTGAATAATTTACTATAGAAAAGGCAATCCCTGGCGTAATTAAAATTTGCGACAGTATAAAATTAATTTTTGAAAAATTTACTGTAGAAAAGGCAATCCCTGGCGCAATTAAAATTTGCGACAGTAGAAAATTATTTTTTGAATAATTTACTATAGAAAAGGCAATCCCTGGCGTAATTAAAATTTGCGACAGTAAAAAATTATTTTTTGAATAATTTACTATAGAAAAGGCAATCCCTGGCGCACTTAAAATTTTCGACAGTAAAAAATTATTTTTTGAATAATTTACTATAGAAAAGGCAATCCCTGGCGTAATTAAAATTTGCGACAGTAAAAAATTATTTTTTGAATAATTTAGTATAGAAAAGGCAATCCCTGGCGCAATTACAATTTGCGACAGTTGAAAATTATTTTTTGAATAATTTACTATAGAAAAGGCAATCCCTGGCGTAATTAAAATTTGCGACAGTAGAAAATTATTTCTTGAATAACTTACTATAGAAAAGGCAATCCCTGGCGTAATTAAAATTTGCGACAGTAAAAAATTATTTTTTGAATAATTTACTATAGAAAAGGCAATCCCTGGCGTAATTAAAATTTGCGACAATAGAAAATTATTTTTTGAATAATTTACTATAGAAAAGGCAATCCCTGGCGCAATTAAAATTTGCGACAGTAGAAAATTATTTTTTGAATAATTTACTATAAAAAAGGCAATCCCTGGCGTAATTAAAATTTGCGACAGTAAAAAATTATTTTTTGAATAATTTACTATAGAAAAGGCAATCCCTGGCGCACTTAAAATTTTCGACAGTAAAAAATTATTTTTTGAATAATTTACTATAGAAAAGGCAATCCCTGGCGTAATTAACATTTTCGACAGTAAAAAATTATTTTTTGAATAATTTACTATAGAAAAGGCAATCCCTGGCGTAATTAAAATTTGCGACAGTATAAAATTAATTTTTGAAAAATTTACTGTAGAAAAGGCAATCCCTGGCGCAATTAAAATTTGCGACAGTAAAAAATTATTTTTTGAATAATTTACTATAGAAAAGGCAATCCCTGGCGTAATTAAAATTTGCGACAGTAGAAAATTATTTCTTGAATAACTTACTATAGAAAAGGCAATCCCTGGCGTAATTAAAATTTGCGACAGTATAAAATTATTTTTTGAATAATTTACTAGAGAAAAGGCAATCCCTGGCGTAATTAAAATTTGCGACAGTAGAAAATTATTTTTTGAATAATTTACTATAGAAAAGGCAATCCCTGGCGTAATTAAAATTTGCGACAGTTGAAAATTATTTTTTGAATAATTTACTATAGAAAAGGCAATCCCTGGCGCAATTAAAATTTGCGACAGTAAAAAATTATTTTTTGCAAAATTTACTATAGAAAAGGCAATCCCTGGCGTAATTAAAATTTGCGACAGTAGAAAATTATTTTTTGAATAATTTACTATAGAAAAGGCAATCTCTGGCGTAATTAAAATTTGCGACAGTAGAAAATTATTTTTTGAATAATTTACTATAGAAAAGGCAATCCCTGGCGTAATTAAAATTTGCGACAGTAGAAAATTATTTCTTGAATAACTTACTATAGAAAAGGCAATCCCTGGCATATTTAAAATTTGCGACAGTAGAAAATTATTTTTTGAATAATTTACTATAGAAAAGGATATCCCTGGCGTATTTAAAATTTGCGACAGTAGAAAATTATTTTTTGAATAATTTACTATAGAAAAGGCAATCCCTGGCGTAATTAAAATTTGCGACATTAGAAAATTATTTTTTGAATAATTTACTATAGAAAAGGCAATCCCTGGCGTAATTAAAATTTGCGACAGTAGAAAATTATTTTTTGAATAATTTACTATAGAAAAGGCAATCCCTGGCGCAATTAAAATTTGCGACAGTATAAAATTATTTTTTGAATAATTTACTGTAGAAAGGCAATCCCTGGCGCACTTAAAATTTGCGACAGTATAAAATTATTTTTTGAATAATTTACTATAGAAAAGGCAATCCCTGGCGTAATTAAAATTTGCGACAGTAGAAAATTATTTCTTGAATAACTTACTATAGAAAAGGCAATCCCTGGCGTAATTAAAATTTGCGACAGTAAAAAATTATTTTTTGAATAATTTACTATAGAAAAGGCAATCCCTGGCGGAATTAAAATTTGCGACAGTATAAAATTAATTTTTGAAAAATTTACTGTAGAAAAGGCAATCCCTGGCGCAATTAAAATTTGCGACAGTAGAAAATTATTTTTTGAATAATTTACTATAGAAAAGGCAATCCCTGGCGTAATTAAAATTTGCGACAGTAAAAAATTATTTTTTGAATAATTTACTATAGAAAAGGCAATCCCTGGCGCACTTAAAATTTTCGTCAGTAAAAAATTATTTTTTGAATAATTTACTATAGAAAAGGCAATCCCTGGCGTAATTAAAATTTGCGACAGTAAAAAATTATTTTTTGAATAATTTACTATAGAAAAGGCAATACCTGGCGCAATTAAAATTTGCGACAGTAAAAAATTATTTTTTGAATAATTTACTATAGAAAAGGCAATCCCTGGCGCACTTAAAATTTTCGACAGTAAAAAATTATTTTTTGAATAATTTACTATAGAAAAGGCAATCCCTGGCGTAATTAAAATTTGCGACAGTAAAAAATTATTTTTTGAATAATTTACTATAGAAAAGGCAATCCCTGGCGTAATTAAAATTTGCGACAGTATAAAATTAATTTTTGAAAAATTTACTGTAGAAAAGGCAATCCCTGGCGCAATTAAAATTTGCGACAGTAGAAAATTATTTTTTGAATAATTTACTATAGAAAAGGCAATCCCTGGCGTAATTAAAATTTGCGACAGTAAAAAATTATTTTTTGAATAATTTACTATAGAAAAGGCAATCCCTGGCGCACTTAAAATTTTCGACAGTAAAAAATTATTTTTTGAATAATTTACTATAGAAAAGGCAATCCCTGGCGTAATTAAAATTTGCGACAGTAAAAAATTATTTTTTGAATAATTTAGTATAGAAAAGGCAATCCCTGGCGCAATTACAATTTGCGACAGTTGAAAATTATTTTTTGAATAATTTACTATAGAAAAGGCAATCCCTGGCGTAATTAAAATTTGCGACAGTAGAAAATTATTTCTTGAATAACTTACTATAGAAAAGGCAATCCCTGGCGTAATTAAAATTTGCGACAGTAAAAAATTATTTTTTGAATAATTTACTATAGAAAAGGCAATCCCTGGCGTAATTAAAATTTGCGACAATAGAAAATTATTTTTTGAATAATTTACTATAGAAAAGGCAATCCCTGGCGCAATTAAAATTTGCGACAGTAGAAAATTATTTTTTGAATAATTTACTATAAAAAAGGCAATCCCTGGCGTAATTAAAATTTGCGACAGTAAAAAATTATTTTTTGAATAATTTACTATAGAAAAGGCAATCCCTGGCGCACTTAAAATTTTCGACAGTAAAAAATTATTTTTTGAATAATTTACTATAGAAAAGGCAATCCCTGGCGTAATTAACATTTTCGACAGTAAAAAATTATTTTTTGAATAATTTACTATAGAAAAGGCAATCCCTGGCGTAATTAAAATTTGCGACAGTATAAAATTAATTTTTGAAAAATTTACTGTAGAAAAGGCAATCCCTGGCGCAATTAAAATTTGCGACAGTAAAAAATTATTTTTTGAATAATTTACTATAGAAAAGGCAATCCCTGGCGTAATTAAAATTTGCGACAGTAGAAAATTATTTCTTGAATAACTTACTATAGAAAAGGCAATCCCTGGCGTAATTAAAATTTGCGACAGTATAAAATTATTTTTTGAATAATTTACTAGAGAAAAGGCAATCCCTGGCGTAATTAAAATTTGCGACAGTAGAAAATTATTTTTTGAATAATTTACTATAGAAAAGGCAATCCCTGGCGTAATTAAAATTTGCGACAGTTGAAAATTATTTTTTGAATAATTTACTATAGAAAAGGCAATCCCTGGCGCAATTAAAATTTGCGACAGTAAAAAATTATTTTTTGCAAAATTTACTATAGAAAAGGCAATCCCTGGCGTAATTAAAATTTGCGACAGTAGAAAATTATTTTTTGAATAATTTACTATAGAAAAGGCAATCTCTGGCGTAATTAAAATTTGCGACAGTAGAAAATTATTTTTTGAATAATTTACTATAGAAAAGGCAATCCCTGGCGTAATTAAAATTTGCGACAGTAGAAAATTATTTCTTGAATAACTTACTATAGAAAAGGCAATCCCTGGCGTAATTAAAATTTGCGACAGTAAAAAATTATTTTTTGAATAATTTACTATAGAAAAGGCAATCCCTGGCGTAATTAAAATTTGCGACAATAGAAAATTATTTTTTGAATAATTTACTATAGAAAAGGCAATCCCTGGCGCAATTACAATTTGCGACAGTTGAAAATTATTTTTTGAATAATTTACTATAGAAAAGGCAATCCCTGGCGCAATTAAAATTTGCAACAGTAAACAATTATTTTTTGCAAAATTTACTGTAGAAAAGGCAATCCCTGGCGGATTTGAAATTTGCGACAGTAAAAAATTATTTTTTGAATAATTTACTATAGAAAAGGCAATCCCTGGCGTAATTAAAATTTGCGACAGTAGAAAATTATTTTTTGAATAATTTACTATAGAAAAGGCAATCCCTGGCGTAATTAAAATTTGCGACAGTAGAAAATTATTTCTTGAATAACTTACTATAGAAAAGGCAATCCCTGGCGTAATTAAAATTTGCGACAGTAAAAAATTATTTTTTGAATAATTTACTATAGAAAAGGCAATCCCTGGCGTAATTAAAATTTGCGACAATAGAAAATTATTTTTTGAATAATTTACTATAGAAAAGGCAATCCCTGGCGCAATTAAAATTTGCGACAGTAGAAAATTATTTTTTGAATAATTTACTATAGAAAAGGCAATCCCTGGCGTAATTAAAATTTGCGACAGTAAAAAATTATTTTTTGAATAATTTACTATAGAAAAGGCAATCCCTGGCGCACTTAAAATTTTCGACAGTAAAAAATTATTTTTTGAATAATTTACTATAGAAAAGGCAATCCCTGGCGTAATTAAAATTTTCGACAGTAAAAAATTATTTTTTGAATAATTTACTATAGAAAAGGCAATCCCTGGCGTAATTAAAATTTGCGACAGTATAAAATTAATTTTTGAAAAATTTACTGTAGAAAAGGCAATCCCTGGCGCAATTAAAATTTGCGACAGTAAAAAATTATTTTTTGAATAATTTACTATAGAAAAGGCAATCCCTGGCGTAATTAAAATTTGCGACAGTAGAAAATTATTTCTTGAATAACTTACTATAGAAAAGGCAATCCCTGGCGTAATTAAAATTTGCGACAGTAAAAAATTATTTTTTGAATAATTTACTATAGAAAAGGCAATCCCTGGCGTAATTAAAATTTGCGACAATAGAAAATTATTTTTTGAATAATTTACTATAGAAAAGGCAATCCCTGGCGCAATTAAAATTTGCGACAGTAGAAAATTATTTTTTGAATAATTTACTATAGAAAAGGCAATCCCTGGCGTAATTAAAATTTGCGACAGTAAAACATTATTTTTTGAATAATTTACTATAGAAAAGGCAATCCCTGGCGCACTTAAAATTTTCGACAGTAAAAAATTATTTTTTGAATAATTTACTATAGAAAAGGCAATCCCTGGCGTAATTAAAATTTGCGACAGTAAAAAATTATTTTTTGAATAATTTACTATAGAAAAGGCAATCCCTGGCGCAATTACAATTTGCGACAGTTGAAAATTATTTTTTGAATAATTTACTATAGAAAAGGCAATCCCTGGCGCAATTAAAATTTGCAACAGTAAACAATTATTTTTTGCAAAATTTACTGTAGAAAAGGCAATTCCTGGCGGATTTGAAATTTGCGACAGTAAAAAATTATTTTTTGAATAATTTACTATAGAAAAGGCAATCCCTGGCGTAATTAAAATTTGCGACAGTAGAAAATTATTTTTTGAATAATTTACTATAGAAAAGGCAATCCCTGGCGTATTTAAAATTTGCGACAGTAGAAAATTATTTTTTGAATAATTTACTATAGAAAAGGCAATCCCTGGCATATTTAAAATTTGCGACAGTAAAAAATTATTTTTTGAATAATTTACTATAGAAAAGGCAATCCCTGGCGTAATTAAAATTTGCGACAGTATAAAATTATTTTTTGAATAATTTACTATAGAAAAGGCAATCCCTGGCGTAATTAAAATTTGCGACAGTAGAAAATTATTTTTTGAATAATTTACTATAGAAAAGGCAATCCCTGGCGTAATTAAAATTTGCGACAGTAGAAAATTATTTTTTGAATAATTTACTATAGAAAAGGCAATCCCTGGCGTAATTAAAATTTGCGACAGTAGAAAATTATTTTTTGAATAATTTACTATAGAAAAGGCAATCCCTGGCGTATTTAAAATTTGCGACAGTAAAAAATTATTTTGTGAGAAATTTACTATAGAAAAGGCAATCCCTGGGATATTTAAAATTTGCGACAGTAGAAAATTATTTTTTGAATAATTTACTATAGAAAAGGCAATCCCTGGCGTATTTAAAATTTGCGACAGTAGAAAATTATTTTTTGAATAATTTACTATAGAAAAGGCAATCCCTGGCGCAATTAAAATTTGCGACAGTAAAAAATTATTTTTTGAATAATTTACTACAGAAAAGGCAATCCCTGGCGTATTTAAAATTTGCGACAGTAAGAAATTAATTTGTGAGAAATTTACTATAGAAAAGGCAATCCCTGGCATATTTAAAATTTGCGACAGTAGAAAATTATTTTTTGAATAATTTACTATAGAAAAGGATATCCCTGGCGTATTTAAAATTTGCGACAGTAGAAAATTATTTTTTGAATAATTTACTATAGAAAAGGCAATCCCTGGCGTAATTAAAATTTGCGACAGTAGAAAATTATTTTTTGAATAATTTACTATAGAAAAGGCAATCCCTGGCGTAATTAAAATTTGCGACAGTAGAAAATTATTTTTGAATAATTTACTATAGAAAAGGCAATCCCTGGCGCAATTAAAATTTGCGACAGTAGAAAATTATTTTTTGAATAATTTACTGTAGAAAGGCAATCCCTGGCGCACTTAAAATTTGCGACAGTATAAAATTATTTTTTGAATAATTTACTATAGAAAAGGCAATCCCTGGCTTATTTAAAATTTGCGACAGTATAAAATTAATTTTTGAAAAATTTACTGTAGAAAAGGCAATCCCTGGCGCAATTAAAATTTGCGACAGTAAAAAATTATTTTTTGAATAATTTACTATAGAAAAGGCAATCCCTGGCGTAATTAAAATTTGCGACAGTAGAAAATTATTTCTTGAATAACTTACTACAGAAAAGGCAATCCCTGGCGTAATTAAAATTTGCGACAGTAAAAAATTATTTTTTGAATAATTTACTATAGAAAAGGCAATCCCTGGCGCACTTAAAATTTGCGACAGTAAAAAATTATTTTTTGAATAATTTACTATAGAAAAGGCAATCCCTGGCGCACTTAAAATTTTCGACAGTAAAAAATTATTTTTTGAATAATTTACTATAGAAAAGGCAATCCCTGGCGTAATAAAAATTTGCGACAGTAAAAAATTATTTTTTGAATAATTTACTATAGAAAAGGCAATCCCTGGCATATTTAAAATTTGCGACAGTTGAAAATTATTTTTTGAATAATTTACTAAAGAAAAGGCAATCTCTGGCGTAATTAAAATTTGCGACAGTATAAAATTATTTTTTGAATAATTTACTATAGAAAAGGCAATCCCTGGCGTAATTAAAATTTGCGACAGTAGAAAATTATTTTATGAATAATTTACTATAGAAAAGGCAATCCCTGGCGTAATTAAAATTTGCGACAGTAGAAAATTATTTTTTGAATAATTTACTATAGAAAAGGCAATCCCTGGCGTATTTAAAATTTGCGACAGTATAAAATTATTTTTTGAATAATTTACTATAGAAAAGGCAATCCCTGGCGTAATTAATATTTGCGACAGTAGAAAATTATTTTTTGAATAATTTACTATAGAAAAGGCAATCCCTGGCGTAATTAAAATTTGCGACAGTATAAAATTATTTTTTGAATTATTTACTATAGAAAAGGCAATTCCTGGCGCAATTAAAATTTGCGACAGTATAAAATTATTTTTTGAATAATTTACTATAGAAAAGACAATCCCTGGCGCACTTAAAATTTGCGACAGTAGAAAATTATTTTTTGAATAATTTACTATAGAAAAGGCAATCCCTGGCGTAATTAAAATTTGCGACAGTAGAAAATTATTTTTTGAATAATTTACTATAGAAAAGGCAATCCCTGGCGCAATTAAAATTTCCGACAGTAGAAAATTATTTTTTGAATAATTTACTGTAGAAAGGCAATCCCTGGCGCACTTAAAATTTGCGACAGTATAAAATTATTTTTTGAATAATTTACTATAGAAAAGGCAATCCCTGGCGTATTTAAAATTTGCGACAGTATAAAATTAATTTTTGAAAAATTTACTGTAGAAAATGCAATCTGGCGCAATTAAAATTTGCGACAGTAAAAAATTATTTTTTG
Source organism: Dioctria linearis (assembly GCA_963930735.1). Classification (NCBI taxonomy): domain Eukaryota; kingdom Metazoa; phylum Arthropoda; class Insecta; order Diptera; family Asilidae; genus Dioctria; species Dioctria linearis. Next base: position 25,770 of record CAWVNZ010001248.1, read on the forward strand.
AATAATTTACTATAGAAAAGGCAATCCCTGGCGTAATTAAAATTTGCGATAGTAGAAAATTATTTCTTGATTAATTTACTATAGAAAAGGCAATCCCTGGCGTAATTAAAATTTGCGACAGTAAAAAATTATTTTTTGAATAATTTACTATAGAAAAGGCAATCCCTGGCGTAATTAAAATTTGCGACAGTAAAAAATTATTTTTTGAATAATTTACTATAGAAAAGGCAATCCCTGGCGTAATTAAAATTTGCGACAGTAAAAAATTATTTTTTGAATAATTTACTATAGAAAAGGCAATCCCTGGCGTATTTAAAATTTGCGACAGTAAGAAATTAATTTGTGAGAAATTTACTGTAGAAAAGGCAATCCCTGGGATATTTAAAATTTGCGACAGTAAAAAATTATTTTTTGAAAAATTTACTATAGAAAAGGCAATCCCTGGCGTAATTAAAACTTGCGATAGTAAAAAATTATTTTTTGAAAAATTTACTATAGAACAGGCAATCCTTGGCGCAATTAAAATTTGCGACAGTAGAAAATTACTTTTTGAATAATTTACTATAGAAAAGGCAATCCCTGGCGCACTTAAAATTTGCGACAGTAAAAAATTATTTTGTGAGAAATTTACTATAGAAAAGGCAATCCCTGGGATATTTAAAATTTGCGACAGTAGAAAATTATTTTTTGAATAATTTACTATAGAAAAGGCAATCCCTGGCGTAATTAAAATTTGCGACAGTATAAAATTATTTTTTGAATAATTTACTATAGAAAAGGCAATCCCTGGCGCACTTAAAATTTGCGACAGAAAAAAATTATTTTTTGAATAATTTACTATAGAAAAGGCAATCCCTGGCGTAATTAAAATTTGCGACAGTAAAAAATTATTTTTTGAATAATTTACTATAGAAAAGGCAATCCCTGGCGTAATTAAAATTTGCGACAGTATAAAATTATTTTTTGAATAATTTACTATAGAAAAGGCAATCCCTGGCGCACTTAAAATTTGCGACAGTAAAAAATTATTTTTTGAATAATTTACTATAGAAAAGGCAATCCCTGGTGCAATTAAAATTTGCGACAGTAGAAAATTATTTTTTGAATAATTTACTATAGAAAAGGCAATCCCTGGCGTAATTAAAATTTGCGACAGTAAAAAATTATTTTTTGAATAATTTACTATAGAAAAGGCAATCCCTGGCGTATTTAAAATTTGCGACAGTAAGAAATTATTTTTTGAAAAATTTACTATAGAAAAGGCAATCCCTGGCGTAATTAAAACTTGCGATAGTAAAAAATTATTTTTTGAAAAATTTACTATAGAAAAGGCAATCCCTGGCGCAATTAAAATTTGCGACAGTAGAGAATTACTTTTTGAATAATTTACTATAGAAAAGGCAATCCCTGGCGCACTTAAAATTTGCGACAGTATAAAAATATTTTTTGAATAATTTACTATAGAAAAGGCAATCCCTGGCGCACTTAAAATTTGCGACAGTAAAAAATTATTTTTTGAATAATTTACTATAGAAAAGGCAATCCCTGGCGTAATTAAAATCTGCGACAGTAAAAAATTATTTTTTGAATAATTTACTATAGAAAAGGCAATCCCTGGCGTAATTAAAATTTGCGACAGTTGAAAATTATTTTTTGAATAATTTACTATAGAAAAGGCAATCCCTGGCGCAATTAAAATTTGCGACAGTAAAAAATTATTTTTTGCAAAATTTACTATAGAAAAGGCAATCCCTGGCGTAATTAAAACTTGCGACAGTATAAAATTATTTTTTGAATAATTTACTATAGAAAAGGCAATCCCTGGCGTAATTAAAATTTGCGACAGTAGAAAATTATTTTTTGAATAATTTACTATAGAAAAGTCAATCCCAGGCGTATTTAAAATTTGCGACAGTATAAAATTAATTTTTGAAAAATTTACTATATAAAAGGCAATTCCTGGCGTAATTAAAATTTGCGACAGTAGAAAATTATTTTTTGAATAATTTACTGTAGAAAAGGCAATCCCTGGCGCAATTAAAACTTGCGATAGTAAAAAATTATTTTTTGAATAATTTACTATAGATAAGGCAATCCCTGGCGTATTTAAAATTTGCGACAGTATAAAATTATTTTTTGAATAATTTACTATAGAAAAGGCAATCCCTGGCGTAATTAAAATTTGCGACAGTAGAAAATTATTTTTTGAATAATTTACTGTAGAAAAGGCAATCCCTGGCGCAATTAAAACTTGCGATAGTAAAAAATTATTTTTTGAATAATTTACTATAGAAAAGGCAATCCCTGGCGTATTTAAAATTTGCGACAGTATAAAATTAATTTTTGAAAAATTTACTATATATAAGGCAATCCCTGGCGTAATTAAAATTTGCGACAGTTGAAAATTATTTTTTGAATAATTTACTATAGAAAAGGCAATCCCTGGCGCAATTAAAATTTGGGACAGTAAAAAATTATTTTTTGCAAAATTTACTATAGAAAAGGCAATCCCTGGCGTAATTAAAATTTGCGACAGTATAAAATTATTTTTTGAATAATTTACTATAGAAGAGGCAATCCCTGGCGTAATTAAAATTTGCGACAGTAGAAAATTATTTTTTGAATAATTTACTATAGAAAAGGCAATCCCTGGCGTAATTAAAATTTGCGACAGTAGAAAATTATTTTTTAATAATTTACTATAGAAAAGGCAATCCCTGGCGTATTTAAAATTTGCGACAGTATAAAATTAATTTTTGAAAAATTTACTATATCAAAGGCAATCCCTGGCGTAATTAAAATTTGCGACAGTAGAAAATTATTTTTTGAATAATTTACTGTAAAAAAGGCAATCCCTGGCGCAATTAAAACTTGCGATAGTAAAAAATTATTTTTTGAATAATTTACTATAGAAAAGGCAATCCCTGGCGTATTTAAAATTTGCGACAGTATAAAATTAATTTTTGAAAAATTTACTATATAAAAGGCAATCCCTGGCGTAATTAAAATTTGCGACAGTAGAAAATTATTTTTTGAATAATTTACTATAGAAAAGGCAATCCCTGGCGTAATTAAAATTTGCGACAGTAAAAAATTATTTTTTGAATAATTTACTATAGAAAAGGCAATCCCTGGCGCACTTAAAATTTGCGACAGTAAAAAATTATTTTTTGAATAATTTACTATAGAAAAGTCAATCCCTGGCGTAATTAAAATTTGCGAAAATTGAAAATTATTTTTTGAATAATTTACTATAGAAAAGGCAATCCCTGGCGCAATTAAAATTTGCGACAGTAAAAAATTATTTTTTGCAAAATTTACTATAGAAAAGGCAATCCCTGGCGTAATTAAAATTTGCGACAGTAGAAAATTATTTTTTGAATAATTTACTATAGAAAAGAAAATCCCTGGCGTAATTAAAATTTGCGACAGTAGAAAATTATTTTTTGAATAATTTAGTATAAAAAAGGCAATCCCTGGCGTAATTAAAATTTGCGACAGTATAAAATTAATTTTTGAAAAATTTACTATATAAAAGGCAATCCCTGGCGTAATTAAAATTTGCGACAGTAGAAAATTATTTTTTGAATAATTTACTATAGAAAAGGCAATCCCTGGCGTAATTAAAATTTGCGACAGTAAAAAATTATTTTTTGAATAATTTACTATAGAAAAGGCAATCCCTGGCGCACTTAAAATTTGCGACAGTAAAAAATTATTTTTTGAATAATTTACTATAGAAAAGGCAATCCCTGGCGTAATTAAAATTTGCGAAAATTGAAAATTATTTTTTGAATAATTTACTATAGAAAAGGCAATCCCTGGCGCAATTAAAATTTGCGACAGTAAAAAATTATTTTTTGCAAAATTTACTATAGAAAAGGCAATCCCTGGCGTAATTAAAATTTGCGACAGTAGAAAATTATTTTTTGAATAATTTACTATAGAAAAGGCAATCCCTGGCGTAATTAAAATTTGCGGCAGTAAAAAATTATTTTTTGAATAATTTACTATAGAAAAGGCAATCCCTGGCGTAATTAAAATTTGCGACAGTAAAAAATTATTTTTTGAATAATTTACTATAGAAAAGGCAATCCCTGGCATATTTAAAATTTGCGACAGTAAGAAATTAATTTGTGAGAAATTTACTATAGCAAAGGCAATCCCTGGGATATTTAAAATTTGCGACAGTAAAAAATTATTTTTTGAAAAATTTACTATAGAAAAGGCAATCCCTGGCGTAATTAAAACTTGCGATAGTAAAAAATTATTTTTTGAAAAATTTACTATAGAACAGGCAATCCTTGGCGCAATTAAAATTTGCGACCGTAGAAAATTACTTTTTGAATAATTTACTATAGAAAAGGCAATCCCTGGCGCACTTAAAATTTGCGACAGTAAAAAATTATTTTGTGAGAAATTTACTATAGAAAAGGCAATCCCTGGGATATTTAAAATTTGCGACAGTAGAAAATTATTTTTTGAATAATTTACTATAGAAAAGGCAATCCCTGGCGTAATTAAAATTTGCGACAGTATAAAATTAGTTTTTGAATAATTTACTATAGAAAAGGCAATCCCTGGCGCACTTAAAATTTGCGACAGTAAAAAATTATTTTTTGAATAATTTACTATAGAAAAGGCAATCCCTGGCGTAATTAAAATCTGCGACAGTAAAAAATTATTTTTTGAATAATTTACTATAGAAAAGGCAATCCCTGGCGTAATTAAAATTTGCGACAGTATAAAATTATTTTTTGAATAATTTACTATAGAAAAGGCAATCCCTGGCGCACAAAATTTGCGACAGTAAAAAATTATTTTTTGAATAATTTACTATAGAAAAGGCAATCCCTGGCGTAATTAAAATTTGCGACAGTAGAAAATTATTTTTTGAATAATTTACTATAGAAAAGGCAATCCCTGGCGTAATTAAATTTTGCGACAGTATAAAATTATTTTTTGAAAAATTTACTATAGAAAAGGCAATCCCTGGCGTAATTAAAATTTGCGACAGTAAAAAAATATTTTTTGAAAAATTTACTGTAGAAAAGGCAATCCCTGGTGCAATTAAAATTTGCGACAGTAGAAAATTATTTTTTGAATAATTTACTATAGAAAAGCAATCCCTGCCGTAATTAAAATTTGCGACAGTAAAAAATTATTTTTTGAATAATTTACTATAGAAAAGGCAATCCCTGGCGTATTTAAAATTTGCGACAGTAAGAAATTAATTTGTGAGAAATTTACTATAGCAAAGGCAATCCCTGGGATATTTAAAATTTGCGACAGTAAAAAATTATTTTTTGAAAAATTTACTATAGAAAAGGCAATCCCTGGCGTAATTAAAACTTGCGATAGTAAAAAATAATTTTTTGAAAAATTTACTATAGAACAGGCAATCCTTGGCGCAATTAAAATTTGCGACCGTAGAAAATTACTTTTTGAATAATTTACTATAGAAAAGGCAATCCCTGGCGCACTTAAAATTTGCGACAGTAAAAAATTATTTTGTGAGAAATTTACTATAGAAAAGGCAATCCCTGGGATATTTAAAATTTGCGACAGTAGAAAATTATTTTTTGAATAATTTACTATAGAAAAGGCAATCCCTGGCGTAATTAAAATTTGCGACAGTATAAAATTATTTTTTGAATAATTTACTATAGAAAAGGCAATCCCTGGCGCACTTAAAATTTGCGACAGTAAAAAATTATTTTTTGAATAATTTACTATAGAAAAGGCAATCCCTGGCGTAATTAAAATCTGCGACAGTAAAAAATTATTTTTTGAATAATTTACTATAGAAAAGGCAATCCCTGGCGTAATTAAAATTTGCGACAGTATAAAATTATTTTTTGAATAATTTACTATAGAAAAGGCAATCCCTGGCGCACTTAAAATTTGCGACAGTAAAAAATTATTTTTTGAATAATTTACTATAGAAAAGGCAATCCCTGGCGTAATTAAAATTTGCGACAGTAGAAAATTATTTTTTGAATAATTTACTATAGAAAAGGCAATCCCTGGCGTAATTAAATTTTGCGACAGTATAAAATTATTTTTTGAAAAATTTACTATAGAAAAGGCAATCCCTGGCGTAATTAAAATTTGCGACAGTAAAAAAATATTTTTTGAAAAATTTACTGTAGAAAAGGCAATCCCTGGTGCAATTAAAATTTGCGACAGTAGAAAATTATTTTTTGAATAATTTACTATAGAAAAGGCAATCCCTGCCGTAATTAAAATTTGCGACAGTAAAAAATTATTTTTTGAATAATTTACTATAGAAAAGGCAATCCCTGGCGTATATAAAATTTGCGACAGTAAGAAATTAATTTGTGAGAAATTTACTATAGAAAAGGCAATCCCTGGGATATTTAAAATTTGCGACAGTAAAAAATTATTTTTTGAAAAATTTTCTATAGAAAAGGCAATCCCTGGCGTAATTAAAACTTGGGATAGTAAAAAATTATTTTTTGAAACATTTACTATAGAACAGGCAATCCCTGGCGCAATTAAAATTTGCGACAGTAGAAAATTACTTTTTGAATAATTTACTATAGAAAAGGCAATCCCTGGCGCACTTAAAATTTGCGACAGTAAAAAATTATTTTGTGAGAAATTTACTATAGAAAAGGCAATCCCTGGGATATTTAAAATTTGCGACAGTAGAAAATTATTTTTTGAATAATTTACTATAGAAAAGGCAATCCCTGGCGTAATTAAAATTTGCGACAGTATAAAAATATTTTTTGAATAATTTACTATAGAAAAGGCAATCCCTGGCGCACTTAAAATTTGCGACAGTAAAAAATTATTTTTTGAATAATTTACTATAGAAAAGGCAATCCCTGGCGTAATTAAAATCTGCGACAGTAAAAAATTATTTTTTGAATAATTTACTATAGAAAAGGCAATCCCTGGCGTAATTAAAATTTGCGACAGTAGAAAATTATTTTTTGAATAATTTACTATAGGAAAGGCAATCCATGGCGCAATTAAAATTTGCGACAGTATAAAATTATTTTTTGAATAATTTACTATAGAAAAGGCAATCCCTGGCGTAATTAAAATTTGCGACAGTATAAAATTATTTTTTGAATACTTTACTATAGAAAAGGCAATCCCTGGCGCACTTAAAATTTGCGACAGTAAAAAATTATTTTTTGAATAATTTACTATAGAAAAGGCAATCCCTGGCGTAATTAAAATTTGCGACAGTTGAAAATTATTTTTTGAATAATTTACTATAGAAAAGGCAATCCCTGGCGCAATTAAAATTTGCGACAGTAAAAAATTATTTTTTGCAAAATTTACTATAGAAAAGGCAATCCCTGGCGTAATTAAAATTTGCGACAGTATAAAATTATTTTTTGAATAATTTACTATAGAAAAGGCAATCCCTGGCGTTATTAAAATTTGCGACAGTAGAAAATTATTTTTTGAATAATTTACTATAGAAAAGGCAATCCCTGGCGTAATTAAAATTTGCGACAGTAGAAAATTATTTTTTGAATAATTTACTATAGAAAAGGCAATCCCTGGCGTATTTAAAATTTGCGACAGTATAAAATTAATTTTTGAAAAATTTACTATATAAAAGGCAATCCCTGGCGTAATTAAAATTTGCGACAGTAGAAAATTATTTTTTGAATAATTTACTGTAGAAAAGGCAATCCCTGGCGCAATTAAAATTTGCGATAGTAAAAAATTATTTTTTGAATAATTTACTATAGACAAGGCATTCCCTGGCGTATTTAAAATTTGCGACAGTATAAAATTATTTTTTGAATTATTTACTATAGAAAAGGCAATCCCTGGCGTAATTAAAATTTGCGACAGTAGAAAATTATTTTTTGAATAATTTACTGTAGAAAAGGCAATCCCTGGCGCAATTAAAACTTGCAATAGTAAAAAATTATTTTTTGAATAATTTACTGTAGAAAAGGCAATCCCTGGCGTATTTAAAATTTGCGACAGTATAAAATTAATTTTTGAAAAATTTACTATATAAAAGGCAATCCCTGGCGTAATTAAAATTTGCGACAGTTGAAAATTATTTTTTGAATAATTTACTATAGAAAAGGCAATCCCTGGCGCAATTAAAATTTGGGACAGTAAAAAATTATTTTTTGCAAAATTTACTATAGAAAAGGCAATCCCTGGCGTAATTAAAATTTGCGACAGTATAAAATTATTTTTTGAATAATTTACTATAGAAAAGGCAATCCCTGGCGTAATTAAAATTTGCGACAGTAGAAAATAATTTTTTGAATAATTTACTATAGAAAAGGCAATCCCTGGCGTAATTAAAATTTGCGACAGTAGAAAATTATTTTTTGAATTATTTACTATAGAAAAGGCAATCCCTGGCTTATTTAAAATTTGCGACAGTATAAAATTAATTTTTGAAAAATTTACTATTTAAAAGGCAATCCCTGGCGTAATTAAAATTTGCGACAGTAGAAAATTATTTTTTGAATAATTTACTGTAGAAAAGGCAATCCCTGGCGCAACTAAAACTTGCGATAGTAAAAAATTATTTTTTGAATAATTTACTATAGAAAAGGCAATCCCTGGCGTATTTAAAATTTGCGACAGTATAAAATTAATTTTTGAAAAATTTACTATATAAAAGGCAATCCCTGGCGTAATTAAAATTTGCGACAGTAGAAAATTATTTTTTGAATAATTTACTATAGAAAAGGCAATCCCAGGCGTAATTAAAATTTGCGACAGTAAAAAATTATTTTTTGAATAATTTACTATAGAAAAGGCAATCCCTGGCGCACTTAAAATTTGCGACAGTAAAAAATTATTTTTTGAATAATTTACTATAGAAAAGGCAATCCCTGGCGTAATTAAAATTTGCGAAAATTGAAAATTATTTTTTGAATAATTTACTATAGAAAAGGCAATCCCTGGCGCAATTAAAATTTGCGACAGTAAAAAATTATTTTTTGCAAAATTAACTATAGAAAAGGCAATCCCTGGCGTAATTAAAATTTGCGACAGTAGAAAATTATTTTTTGAATAATTTACTATAGAAAAGGCAATCCCTGGCGTAATTAAAATTTGCGACAGTAGAAAATTATTTTTTGAATAATTTACTATAGAAAAGGCAATCCCTGGCGCAATTAAAATTTGCGACAGTAGAAAATTATTTTTTGAAAAATTTACTATAGAAAAGGCAATGCCTGGCGTAATTAAAATTTGCGACAGTATAAAATTATTTTTTGAATAATTTACTATAGAAAAGGCAATCCCTGGCGTATTTAAAATTTGCGACAGTATAAAATTAATTTTTGAAAAATTTACTGTAGAAAAGGCAATCCCTGGCGCAATTAAAATTTGCGACAGTAAAAAATAATTTTTTGAATAATTTACTATAGAAAAGGCAATCCCTGGCGTAATTAAAATTTGCGACAGTAGAAAATTATTTTTTGAATAATTTACTATAGAAAAGGCAATCCCTGGCGTAATTAAAATTTGCGACAGTAAAAAATTATTTTTTGAATAATTTACTATAGAAAAGGCAATCCCTGGCGTAATTAAAATTTGCGACAGTAGAAAATTTTTTTTTGAATAATTTACTATAGAAAAGGCAATCCCTGGCGCAATTAAAATTTGCGACAGTAGAAAATTATTTTTTGAATAATTTACTATGGAAAAGGCAATCCCTGGCGTAATTAAAATTTGCGACAATAAAAAATTATTTTTTGAATAATTTACTATAGAAAAGGCAATCCCTGGCCTAATTAAAATTTGCGACAGTATGAAATTATTTTTTGAATAATTTACTATAGAAAAGGCAATCCCTGGCGTAATTAAAATTTGCGACAGTAAAAAATTTTTTTTTGAATAAAATACTATAGAAAAGGCAATCCATGGCGCAATTACAATTTGCGACAGTTGAAAATTATTTTTTAATAATTTACTATAGAAAAGGCAATCCCTGGCGCAATTAAAATTTGCGACAGTAAAAAATTATTTTTTGCAAAATTTACTATAGAAAAGGCAATGCCTGGCGTAATTAAAATTTGCGACAGTAGAAAATTATTTTTTGAATAATGTACTATAGAAAAGGCAATCCCTGGCGCAATTAAAATTTGCGACAGTAGAAAATTATTTTTTGAAAAATTTACTATAGAAAAGGCAATCCCTGGCGTAATTTAAATTTGCGACAGTATAAAATTATTTTTTGAATAATTTACTATAGAAAAGGCAATCCCTGGCGCAATTAAAATTTGCGACAGTATAAAATTATTTTTTTGAATAATTTACTATAGAAAAGGCAATCCCTGGCGCACTTAAAATTTGCGACAGTAGAAAATTATTTTTTGAATAATTTACTATAGAAAAGGCAATCCCTGGCGTAATTAAAATTTGCGACAGTATAAAATTATTTTTTGAATAATTTACTATAGAAAAGGCAATCCCTGCCGTAATTAAAATTTGCGACAGTATAAAATTAGTTTTTGAGTAATTTACTATAGAAAAGGCAATCCCTGGCGTATTTAAAATTTGCGACAATATAAAATTAATTTTTGAAAAATTTTCTGTAGAAATGGCAATCCCTGGCGCAATTAAAATTTGCGACAGTAAAAAATTATTTTTTGAATAATTTACTATAGAAAAGGCAATCCCTGGCGTAATTAAAATTTGCGACAGTAAAAAATTATTTTTTGAATAAAATACTATAGAAAAGGCAATCCCTGGCGCAATTACAATTTGCGACAGTTGAAAATTATTTTTTGAATAATTTACTATAGAAAAGGCAATCCCTGGCGCAATTAAAATTTGCGACAGTAAAAAATTATTTTTTGCAAAATTTACTATAGAAAAGGCAATCCCTGGCGCACTTAAAATTTGCGACAGTAAAAAATTATTTTTTGAATAATTTACTATAGAAAAGGCAATCCCTGGCGTAATAAAAATTTGCGACAGTAGAAAATTATTTTTTGAATAATTTACTATAGAAAAGGCAATCCCTGGCGTAATTAAAATTTGCGACTGTATAAAATTATTTTTTGAATATTTTACTATAGAAAAGGCAATCCCTGGCGCAATTAAAATTTGCGACAGTATAAAATTATTTTTTGAATAATTTACTATAGAAAAGGCAATCCCTGGCGCACTTAAAATTTGCGACAGTAGAAAATTATTTTTTGAATAATTTACTATAGAAAAGGCAATCCCTGGCGTAATTAAAATTTGCGACAGTATAAAATTATTTTTTGAATAATTTACTATAGAAAAGGCAATCCCTGCCGTAATTAAAATTTGCGACAGTATAAAATTATTTTTTTTTTAATTTACTATGGAAAAGGGAATCCCTGGCGTAATTAAAATTTGCGACAGTAGAAAATTATTTTTTGAATAATTTACTATAGAAAAGGCAATCCCTGGCGTAATTAAAATTTGCGACAGTATAAAATTATTTTTTGAATAATTTACTATAGAAAAGGCAATCCCTGGCGCACTTAAAATTTGCGAGAGTAAAAAATTATTTTTTGAATAATTTACTATAGAAAAGGCAATCCCTGGCGTAATTAAAATTTGCGACAGTTGAAAATTATTTTTTGGATAATTTACTATAGAAAAGGCAATCCCTGGCGCAATTAAAATTTGCGACAGTAAAACATTATTTTTTGCTAAATTTACTATAGAAAAGGCAATCCCTGGCGTAATTAAAATTTGCGACAGTAGAAAATTATTTTTTGAATAATTTACTATAGAAAGGCAATCCCTGGCGTAATTAAAATTTGCGACAGTAGAAAATTATTTTTTGAATAATTTACTATAGAAAAGGCAATCCCTGGCGTAATTAAAATTTGCGACAGTAGAAAATTATTTTTTGAATAATTTACTATAGAAAAGGCAATCCCTGGCGTATTTAAAATTTGCGACAGTAGAAAATTATGTTTTGAATAATTTACTATAGAAAAGGCAATCCCTGGCGCAATTAATATTTGCGACAGTAAAAAATTATTTTTTGAATAATTTACTATAGAAAAGGCAATCCCTGGCGTATTTAAAATTTGCGACAGTAAGAAATTAATTTGTGAGAAATTTACTATAGAAAAGGCAATCCCTGGCATATTTAAAATTTGCGACAGTAGAAAATTATTTTTTGAATAATTTACTATAGAAAAGGATATCCCTGGCGTATTTAAAATTTGCGACAGTAGAAAATTATTTTTTAAATAATTTACTATAGAAAAGGCAATCCCTGGCGTAATTAAAATTTGCGACAGTAGAAAATTATTTTTTGAATAATTTACTATAGAAAAGGCAATCCCTGGCGTAATTAAAATTTGCGACAGTAGAAAATTATTTTTTGTATAATTTACTATAGAAAAGGCAATCCCTGGCGCAATTAAAATTTGCGACAGTAGAAAATTATTTTTTGAATAATTTACTGTAGAAAGGCAATCCCTGGCGCACTTAAAATTTGCGACAGTATAAAATTATTTTTTGAATAATTTACTATAGAAAAGGCAATCCCTGGCGTATTTAAAATTTGCGACAGTATAAAATTAATTTTTGAAAAATTTACTGTAGAAAAGGCAATCCCTGGCGCAATTAAAATTTGCGACAGTAAAAAATTATTTTTTGAATAATTTACTATAGAAAAGGCAATCCCTGGCGTAATTAAAATTTGCGACAGTAGAAAATTATTTTTTGAATAATTTACTATAGAAAAGGCAATCCCTGGCGAAATTAAAATTTGCGACAGTAGAAAATTATTTTTTGAATAATTTACTATAGAAAAGGCAATCCCTGGCGCACATAAAATTTGCGACAGTAGAAAATTATTTTTTGAATAATTTACTATAGAAAAGGCAATCCCTGGCGTAATTAAAATTTGCGACAGTATAAAATTATTTTTTGAATAATTTACTATAGAAAAGGCAATCCCTGCCGTAATTAAAATTTGCGACAGTATAAAATTATTTTTTGAATAATTTACTATGGAAAATGGAATCCCTGGCGTAATTAAAATTTGCGACAGTAGAAAATTATTTTTTGAATAATTTACTATTGAAAGGGCAATCCCTGGCGTATTTAAAATTTGCGACAGTAGAAAATTATTTTTTGAATAATTTACTATAGAAAAGGCAATCCCTGGCGTATTTAAAATTTGCGACAGTAGAAAATTATTTTTTGAATAATTTACTATAGAAAAGGCAATCTCTGGCGTATTTAAAATTTGCGACAGTATAAAATTATTTTTTGAATAATTTACTATAGAAAAGGCAATCCCTGGCGTAATTAATATTTGCGACAGTAGAAAATTATTTTTTGAATAATTTACTATAGAAAAGGCAATCCCTGGCGTAATTAAAATTTGCGACAGTATAAAATTATTTTTTGAATAATTTACTATAGAAAGGGCAATTCCTGGCGCAATTAAAATTTGCGACAGTATAAATTTATTTTTTGAATAATTTACTATAGAAAAGGCAATCGCTGGCGCACTTAAAATTTGCGACAGTAGAAAATTATTTTTTGAATAATTTACTATAGAAAAGGCAATCCCTGGCGTAATTAAAATTTGCGACAGTTGAAAATTATTTTTTGAATAATTTACTATAGAAAAGGCAATCCCTGGCGTAATTAAAATTTGCGACAGTAGAAAATTATTTTTTGAATAATTTACTGTAGAAAAGGCAATCCCTGGCGTAATTAAAATTTGCGACAGTATAAAATTATTTTTTGAATAATTTACTATAGAAAAGGCAATCCCTGGCGCACTTAAAATTTGCGACAGTAAAAAATTATTTTTTGAATAATTTACTATAGAAAAGGCAATCCCTGGCGTAATTAAAATTTGCGACAGTAGAAAATTATTTTTTGAATAATTTACTGTAGAAAAGGCAATCCCTGGCGTAATTAAAATTTGCGACAGTATAAAATTATTTTTTGAATAATTTACCATAGAAAAGGCAATCCCTGGCGCACTTAAAATTTGCGACAGTAAAAAATTATTTTTTGAATAATTTACTATAGAAAAGGCAATCCCTGGCCTAATTAAAATTTGCGACAGTATAAAATTATTTTTTGAATAATTTACTATAGAAAAGGCAATCCCTGGCGTAATTAAAATTTGCGACAGTAAAAAATTATTTTTTGAATAAAATACTATAGAAAAGGCAATCCATGGCGCAATTACAATTTGCGACAGTTGAAAATTATTTTTTAATAATTTACTATAGAAAAGGCAATCCCTGGCGCAATTAAAATTTGCGACAGTAAAAAATTATTTTTTGCAAAATTTACTATAGAAAAGGCAATCCCTGGCGTAATTAAAATTTGCGACAGTAGAAAATTATTTTTTGAATAATGTACTATAGAAAAGGCAATCCCTGGCGCAATTAAAATTTGCGACAGTAGAAAATTATTTTTTGAAAAATTTACTATAGAAAAGGCAATCCCTGGCGTAATTTAAATTTGCGACAGTATAAAATTATTTTTTGAATAATTTACTATAGAAAAGGCAATCCCTGGCGCAATTAAAATTTGCGACAGTATAAAATTATTTTTTTGAATAATTTACTATAGAAAAGGCAATCCCTGGCGCACTTAAAATTTGCGACAGTAGAAAATTATTTTTTGAATAATTTACTATAGAAAAGGCAATCCCTGGCGTAATTAAAATTTGCGACAGTATAAAATTATTTTTTGAATAATTTACTATAGAAAAGGCAATCCCTGCCGTAATTAAAATTTGCGACAGTATAAAATTAGTTTTTGAGTAATTTACTATAGAAAAGGCAATCCCAGGCGTATTTAAAATTTGCGACAATATAAAATTAATTTTTGAAAAATTTTCTGTAGAAAAGGCAATCCCTGGCGCAATTAAAATTTGCGACAGTAAAAAATTATTTTTTGAATAATTTACTATAGAAAAGGCAATCCCTGGCGTAATTAAAATTTGCGACAGTAAAAAATTATTTTTTGAATAAAATACTATAGAAAAGGCAATCCCTGGCGCAATTACAATTTGCGACAGTTGAAAATTATTTTTTGAATAATTTACTATAGAAAAGGCAATCCCTGGCGCAATTAAAATTTGCGACAGTAAAAAATTATTTTTTGCAAAATTTACTATAGAAAAGGCAATCCCTGGCGCACTTAAAATTTGCGACAGTAAAAAATTATTTTTTGAATAATTTACTATAGAAAAGGCAATCCCTGGCGTAATAAAAATTTGCGACAGTAGAAAATTATTTTTTGAATAATTTACTATAGAAAAGGCAATCCCTGGCGTAATTAAAATTTGCGACTGTATAAAATTATTTTTTGAATATTTTACTATAGAAAAGGCAATCCCTGGCGCAATTAAAATTTGCGACAGTATAAAATTATTTTTTGAATAATTTACTATAGAAAAGGCAATCCCTGGCGCACTTAAAATTTGCGACAGTAGAAAATTATTTTTTGAATAATTTACTATAGAAAAGGCAATCCCTGGCGTAATTAAAATTTGCGACAGTATAAAATTATTTTTTGAATAATTTACTATAGAAAAGGCAATCCCTGCCGTAATTAAAATTTGCGACAGTATAAAATTATTTTTTGAATAATTTACTATGGAAAAGGGAATCCCTGGCGTAATTAAAATTTGCGACAGTAGAAAATTATTTTTTGAATAATTTACTATAGAAAAGGCAATCCCTGGCGTAATTAAAATTTGCGACAGTATAAAATTATTTTTTGAATAATTTACTATAGAAAAGGCAATCCCTGGCGCACTTAAAATTTGCGACAGTAAAAAATTATTTTTTGAATAATTTACTATAGAAAAGGCAATCCCTGGCGTAATTAAAATTTGCGACAGTTGAAAATTATTTTTTGAATAATTTACTATAGAAAAGGCAATCCCTGGCGCAATTAAAATTTGCGACAGTAAAACATTATTTTTTGCTAAATTTACTATAGAAAAGGCAATCCCTGGCGTAATTAAAATTTGCGACAGTAGAAAATTATTTTTTGAATAATTTACTATAGAAAGGCAATCCCTGGCGTAATTAAAATTTGCGACAGTAGAAAATTATTTTTTGAATAATTTACTATAGAAAAGGCAATCCCTGGCGTAATTAAAATTTGCGACAGTAGAAAATTATTTTTTGAATAATTTACTATAGAAAAGGCAATCCCTGGCGTATTTAAAATTTGCGACAGTAGAAAATTATGTTTTGAATAATTTACTATAGAAAAGGCAATCCCTGGCGCAATTAATATTTGCGACAGTAAAAAATTATTTTTTGAATAATTTACTATAGAAAAGGCAATCCCTGGCGTATTTAAAATTTGCGACAGTAAGAAATTAATTTGTGAGATATTTACTATAGAAAAGGCAATCCCTGGCATATTTAAAATTTGCGACAGTAGAAAATTATTTTTTGAATAATTTACTATAGAAAAGGATATCCCTGGCGTATTTAAAATTTGCGACAGTAGAAAATTATTTTTTAAATAATTTACTATAGAAAAGGCAATCCCTGGCGTAATTAAAATTTGCGACAGTAGAAAATTATTTTTTGAATAATTTACTATAGAAAAGGCAATCCCTGGCGCAATTAATATTTGCGACAGTAAAAAATTATTTTTTGAATAATTTACTATAGAAAAGGCAATCCCTGGCGTATTTAAAATTTGCGACAGTAAGAAATTAATTTGTGAGATATTTACTATAGAAAAGGCAATCCCTGGCATATTTAAAATTTGCGACAGTAGAAAATTATTTTTTGAATAATTTACTATAGAAAAGGATATCCCTGGCGTATTTAAAATTTGCGACAGTAGAAAATTATTTTTTAAATAATTTACTATAGAAAAGGCAATCCCTGGCGTAATTAAAATTTGCGACAGTAGAAAATTATTTTTTGAATAATTTACTATAGAAAAGGCAATCCCTGGCGTAATTAAAATTTGCGACAGTAGAAAATTATTTTTTGAATAATTTACTATAGAAAAGGCAATCCCTGGCGCAATTAAAATTTGCGACAGTAGAAAATTATTTTTTGAATAATTTACTGTAGAAAGGCAATCCCTGGCGCACTTAAAATTTGCGACAGTATAAAATTATTTTTTGAATAATTTACTATAGAAAAGGCAATCCCTGGCGTATTTAAAATTTGCGACAGTATAAAATTAATTTTTGAAAAATTTACTGTAGAAAAGGCAATCCCTGGCGCAATTAAAATTTGCGACAGTAAAAAATTATTTTTTGAATAATTTACTATAGAAAAGGCAATCCCTGGCGTAATTAAAATTTGCGACAGTAGAAAATTATTTTTTGAATAATTTACTATAGAAAAGGCAATCCCTGGCGAAATTAAAATTTGCGACAGTAGAAAATTATTTTTTGAATAATTTACTATAGAAAAGGCAATCCCTGGCGCACATAAAATTTGCGACAGTAGAAAATTATTTTTTGAATAATTTACTATAGAAAAGGCAATCCCTGGCGTAATTAAAATTTGCGACAGTATAAAATTATTTTTTGAATAATTTACTATAGAAAAGGCAATCCCTGCCGTAATTAAAATTTGCGACAGTATAAAATTATTTTTTGAATAATTTACTATGGAAAAGGGAATCCCTGGCGTAATTAAAATTTGCGACAGTAGAAAATTATTTTTTGAATAATTTACTATAGAAAAGGCAATCCCTGGCGTATTTAAAATTTGCGACAGTAGAAAATTATTTATTGAATAATTTACTATAGAAAAGGCAATCCCTGGCGTATTTAAAATTTGCGACAGTATAAAATTATTTTTTGAATAATTTACTATAGAAAAGGCAATCCCTGGCGTAATTAATATTTGCGACAGTAGAAAATTATTTTTTGAATAATTTACTATAGAAAAGGCAATCCCTGGCGTAATTAAAATTTGCGACAGTAGAAAATTATTTTTTGAATAATTTACTGTAGAAAAGGCAATCCCTGGCGTAATTAAAATTTGCGACAGTATAAATTTATTTTTTGAATAATTTACTATAGAAAAGGCAATCGCTGGCGCACTTAAAATTTGCGACAGTAGAAAATTATTTTTTGAATAATTTACTATAGAAAAGGCAATCCCTGGCGTAATTAAAATTTGCGACAGTTGAAAATTATTTTTTGAATAATTTACTATAGAAAAGGCAATCCCTGGCGTAATTAAAATTTGCGACAGTAGAAAATTATTTTTTGAATAATTTACTGTAGAAAAGGCAATCCCTGGCGTAATTAAAATTTGCGACAGTATAAAATTATTTTTTGAATAATTTACTATAGAAAAGGCAATCCCTGGCGCACTTAAAATTTGCGACAGTAAAAAATTATTTTTTGAATAATTTACTATAGAAAAGGCAATCCCTGGCGTAATTAAAATTTGCGACAGTTGAAAATTATTTTTTGAATAATTTACTATAGAAAAGGCAATCCCTGGCGCAATTAAAATTTGCGACAGTAAAACATTATTTTTTGCAAAATTTACTATAGAAAAGGCAATCCCTGGCGTAATTAAAATTTGCGACAGTAGAAAATTATTTTTTGAATAATTTACTATAGAAAAGGCAATCCCTGGCGTAATTAAAATTTGCGACAGTAGGAAATTATTTTTTGAATAATTTACTATAGAAAAGGCAATCCCTGGCGTAATTAAAATTTGCGACAGTAGAAAATTATTTTTTGAATAATTTACTATAGAAAAGGCAATCCCTGGCGTATTTAAAATTTGCGACAGTAAAAAATTATTTTGTGAGTAATTTACTATAGAAAAGGCAATCCCTGGGATATTTAAAATTTGCGACAGTAGAAAATTATTTTTTGAATAATTTACTATAGAAAAGGCAATCCCTGGCGTATTTAAAATTTGCGACAGTAGAAAATTATGTTTTGAATAATTTACTATAGAAAAGGCAATCCCTGGCGCAATTAATATTTGCGACAGTAAAAAATTATTTTTTGAATAATTTACTATAGAAAAGGCAATCCCTGGCGTATTTAAAATTTGCGACAGTAAGAAATTAATTTGTGAGAAATTTACTATAGAAAAGGCAATCCCTGGCATATTTAAAATTTGCGACAGTAGAAAATTATTTTTTGAATAATTTACTATAGAAAAGGATATCCCTGGCGTATTTAAAATTTGCGACAGTAGAAAATTATTTTTTAAATAGTTTACTATAGAAAAGGCAATCCCTGGCGTAATTAAAATTTGCGACAGTAGAAAATTATTTTTTGAATAATTTACTATAGAAAAGGCAATCCCTGGCGTAATTAAAATTTGCGACAGTAGAAAATTATTTTTTGAATAATTTACTATAGAAAAGGCAATCCCTGGCGCAATTAAAATTTGCGACAGTAGAAAATTATTTTTTGAATAATTTACTGTAGAAAGGCAATCCCTGGCGCACTTAAAATTTGCGACAGTATAAAATTATTTTTTGAATAATTTACTATAGAAAAGGCAATCCCTGGCGTATTTAAAATTTGCGACAGTATAAAATTAATTTTTGAAAAATTTACTGTAGAAAGGGCAATCCCTGGCGCAATTAAAATTTGCGACAGTAAAAAATTATTTTTTGAATAATTTACTATAGAAAAGGCAATCCCTGGCGTAATTAAAATTTGCGACAGTAGAAAATTATTTCTTGAATAACTTACTATAGAAAAGGCAATCCCTGGCGTAATTAAAATTTGCGACAGTAAAAAATTATTTTTTGAATAATTTACTATAGAAAAGGCAATCCGTGGCGTAATTAAAATTTGCGACAATAGAAAATTATTTTTTGAATAATTTACTATAGAAAAGGCAATCCCTGGCGCAATTAAAATTTGCGACAGTAGAAAATTATTTTTTGAATAATTTACTATAGAAAAGGCAATCCCTGGCGTAATTAAAATTTGCGACAATAGAAAATTATTTTTTGAATAATTTACTATAGAAAAGGCAATCCCTGGCGCAATTAAAATTTGCGACAGTAGAAAATTATTTTTTGAATAATTTACTATAGAAAAGGCAATCCCTGGCGCACTTAAAATTTGCGACAGTAAAAAATTATTTTTTGAATAATTTACTATAGAAAAGGCAATCCCTGGCGTAATTAAAATTTGCGACAGTTGAAAATTATTTTTTGAATAATTTACTATAGAAAAGGCAATCCCTGGCGCAATTAAAATTTGCGACAGTAAAACATTATTTTTTGCAAATTTACTATAGAAAAGGCAATACCTGCGTAATTAAAATTTGCGACAGTAGAAAATTATTTTTTGAATAATTTACTATAGAAAAGGCAATCCCTGGCGTATTTAAAATTTGCGACAGTAGAAAATTATGTTTTGAATAATTTACTATAGAAAAGGCAATCCCTGGCGCAATTAATATTTGCGACAGTAAAAAATTATTTTTTGAATCAATTTACTATAGAAAAGGCAATCCCTGGCGTATTAAAATTTGCGACAGTAAGAAATTAATTTGTGAGAAATTTACTATAGAAAAGGCAATCCCTGGCATATTTAAAATTTGCGACAGTAGAAAATTATTTTTTGAATAATTTACTATAGAAAAGGATATCCCTGGCGTATTTAAAATTTGCGACAGTAGAAAATTATTTTTAAATAATTTACTATAGAAAAGGCAATCCCTGGCGTAATTAAAATTTGCGACAGTAGAAAATTATTTTTTGAATAATTTACTATAGAAAAGGCAATCCCTGGCGTAATTAAAATTTGTGACAGTAGAAAATTATTTTTTGAATAATTTACTATAGAAAAGGCAATCCCTGGCGCAATTAAAATTTGCGACAGTAGAAAATTATTTTTTGAATAATTTACTGTAGAAAGGCAATCCCTGGCGCACTTAAAATTTGCGACAGTATAAAATTATTTTTTGAATAATTTACTATAGAAAAGGCAATCCCTGGCGTATTTAAAATTTGCGACAGTATAAAATTAATTTTGAAAAATTTACTGTAGAAAAGGCAATCCCTGGCGCAATTAAAATTTGCGACAGTAAAAAATTATTTTTTGAATAATTTACTATAGAAAAGGCAATCCCTGGCGTAATTAAAATTGCGACAGTAGAAAATTATTTCTTGAATAACTTACTATAGAAAAGGCAATCCCTGGCGTAATTAAAATTTGCGACAGTAAAAAATTATTTTTTGAATAATTTACTATAGAAAAGGCAATCCGTGGCGTAATTAAAATTTGCGACAATAGAAAATTATTTTTTGAATAATTTACTATAGAAAAGGCAATCCTTGGCGCAATTAAAATTTGCGACAGTAGAAAATTATTTTTTGAATAATTTACTATAGAAAAGGCAATCCCTGGCGTAATTAAAATTTGCGACAATAGAAAATTATTTTTTGAATAATTTACTATAGAAAAGGCAATCCCTGGCGCAATTAAAATTTGCGACAGTAGAAAATTATTTCTTGAATAATTTACTATAGAAAAGGCAATCCCTGGCGCACTTAAAATTTGCGACAGTAAAAAAATTATTTTTTGAATAATTTACTATAGAAAATGCAATCCCTGGCGTAATTAAAATTTGCGACAGTAAAAAATTATTTTTTGAATAATTTACTATAGAAACGGCAATCCCTGGCGCAATTACAATTTGCGACAGTTGAAAATTATTATTTGAATAATTTACTATAGAAAAGGCAATCCCTGGCGCAATTAAAAATTGCGACAGTAAACAATTATTTTTTGCAAAATTTACTGTAGAAAAGGCAATCCCTGGCGGATTTGAAATTTGCGACAGTAAAAAATTATTTTTTGAATAATTTACTATAGAAAAGGCAATCCCTGGCGTAATTAAAATTTGCGACAGTAGAAAATTATTTTTTGAATAATTTACTATAGAAAAGGCAATCCCTGGCGTATTTAAAATTTGCGACAGTAGAAAATTATTTTTTAAATAATTTACTATAGAAAAGGCAATCCCTGGCGTATTTAAAATTTGCGACAGTAAAAAATTATTTTTTGAATAATTTACTATAGAAAAGGCAATCCCTGGCGTAATTAAAATTTGCGACAGTATAAAATTATTTTTTGAATAATTTACTATAGAAAAGGCAATCCCTGGCGTAATTAAAATTTGCGACAGTAGAAAATTATTTTTTGAATAATTTACTATAGAAAAGGCAATCCCTGGGCGTAATTAAAATTTGCGACAGTATAAAATTATTTTTTGAATAATTTACTATAGAAAAGCCAATCCCTGGCGTAATTAAAATTTGCGACAGTATAAAATTATTTTTTGAATAATTTACTATAGAAAAGGCAATCCCTGGCGTAATTAAAATTTGCGACAGTAGAAAATTATTTTTTGAATAATTTACTATAGAAAAGGCAATCCCTGGCGTAATTAAAATTTGCGACGGTTGAAAATTATTTTTTGAATAATTTACTATAGAAAAGGCAATCCCTGGCGCAATTAAAATTTGCGACAGTAAAAAATTATTTTTTGCAAAATTTACTATAGAAAAGGCAATCCCTGGCGTAATTAAAATTTGCGACAGTAGAAAACTATTTTTTGAATAATTTACTATGGAAAAGGCAATCCCTGGCGTAATTAAAATTTGCGACAGTAGAAAATTATTTTTTGAATAATTTACTATAGAAAAGGCAATCCCTGGCGTAATTAAAATTTGCGACAGTAGAAAATTATTTTTTGAATAATTTACTATAGAAAAGCAGTCCCTGGCGTATTTAAAATTTGCGACAGTAAAACATTATTTTTTGAGAAATTTACTATAGAAAAGGCAGTCCCTGGGATATTTAAAAATTTTGCGACAGTAAAAAATTATGTTTTGAATAATTTACTATAGAAAAGGCAATCCCTGGCGTATTTAAAATTTGCGACAGTAGAAAAATATTTTTTGAATAATTTACTATAGAAAAGGCAATCCCTGGCGCAATTAAAATTTGCGACAGTAAAAAATTATTTTTTGAATAATTTACTATAGAAAAGGCAATCCCTGGCGTATTTAAAATTTGCGACAGTAAGAAATTAATTTGTGAGAAATTTACTATAGAAAAGGCAATCCCTGGCATATTTAAAATTTGCGACAGTAGAAAATTATTTTTTGAATAATTTACTATAGAAAAGGATATCCCCTGGCGTATTTAAAATTTGCGACAGTAGAAAATTATTTTTTGAATAATTTACTATAGAAAAGGCAATCCCTGGCGTAATTAAAATTTGCGACAGTAGAAAATTATTTTTTGAATAATTTACTATAGAAAAGGTAATCCCTGGCGTAATTAAAATTTGCGACAGTAGAAAAATTATTTTTTGAATAATTTACTATAGAAAAGGCAATCCCTGGCGCAATTAAAATTTGCGACAGTATAAAATTATTTTTTGAATAATTTACTGTAGAAAGGCAATCCCTGGCGCACTTAAAATTTGCGACAGTATAAAATTATTTTTTGAATAATTTACTATAGAAAAGGCAATCCCTGGCGTATTTAAAATTTGCGACAGTATAAAATTAATTTTTGAAAAATTTACTGTAGAAAAGGCAATCCCTGGCGCAATTAAAATTTGCGACAGTAAAAAATTATTTTTTGAATAATTTACTATAGAAAAGGCAATCCCTGGCGTAATTAAAATTTGCGACAGTAGAAAATTATTTCTTGAATAACTTACTATAGAAAAGGCAATCCCTGGCGTAATTAAAATTTGCGACAGTAAAAAATTATTTTTTGAATAATTTACTATAGAAAAGGCAATCCCTGGCGTAATTAAAATTTGCGACAATAGAAAATTATTTTTTGAATAATTTACTATAGAAAAGGCAATCCCTGGCGCAATTAAAATTTGCGACAGTAGAAAATTATTTTTTGAATAATTTACTATAGAAAAGGCAATCCCTGGCGTAATTAAAATTTGCGACAGTAAAAAATTATTTTTTGAATAATTTACTATAGAAAAGGCAATCCCTGGCGCACTTAAAATTTTCGACAGTAAAAAATTATTTTTTGAATAATTTACTATAGAAAAGGCAATCCCTGGCGTAATTAAAATTTGCGACAGTAAAAAATTATTTTTTGAATAATTTACTATAGAAATGGCAATCCCTGGCGCAATTACAATTTGCGAAAGTTGAAAATTATTTTTTGAATAATTTACTATAGAAAAGGCAATCCCTGGCGCAATTAAAATTTGCGACAGTAAACAATTATTTTTTGCAAAATTTACTGTAGAAAAGGCAATCCCTGACGGATTTGAAATTTGCGACAGTAAAAAATTATTTTTTGAATAAATTACTATAGAAAAGGCAATCCCTGGCGTAATTAAAATTTAAGACAGTAGAAAATTATTTTTTGAATAATTTACTATAGAAAAGGCAATCCCTGGCGTATTTAAAATTTGCGCCAGTAGAAAATTATTTTTTGAATAATTTACTATAGAAAAGGCAATCCCTGGCATATTTAAAATTTGCGACAGTAAAAAATTATTTTTTGAATAATTTACTATAGAAAAGGCAATCCCTGGCGTAATTAAAATTTGCGACAGTATAAAATTATTTTTTGAATAATTTACTATAGAAAAGGCAATCCCTGGCGTAATTAAAATTTGCGACAGTAGAAAATTATTTTTTGAATAATTTACTATAGAAAAGGCAATCCCTGGCGTAATTAAAATTTGCGACAGTAGAAAATTATTTTTTGAATAATTTACTATAGAAAAGGCAATCCCTGGCGTAATTAAAATTTGCGACAGTAGAAAATTATTTTTTGAATAATTTACTATAGAAAAGGCAATCCCTGGCGTATTTAAAATTTGCGACAGTAAAAAATTATTTTGTGAGAAATTTACTATATAAAAGGCAATCCCTGGGATATTTAAAATTTGCGACAGTAGAAAATTATTTTTTGAATAATTTACTATAGAAAAGGCAATCCCTGGCGTATTTAAAATTTGCGACAGTAGAAAATTATTTTTTGAATAATTTACTATAGAAAAGGCAATCCCTGGCGCAATTAAAATTTGCGACAGTAAAAAATTATTTTTTGAATAATTTACTATAGAAAAGGCAATCCCTGGCGTATTTAAAATTTGCGACAGTAAGAAATTAATTTGTGAGAAATTTACTATAGAAAATGCAATCCCTGGCATATTTAAAATTTGCGACAGTAGAAAATTATTTTTTGAATAATTTACTATAGAAAAGGATATCCCTGGCGTATTTAAAATTTGCGACAGTAGAAAATTATTTTTTGAATAATTTACTATAGAAAAGGCAATCCCTGGCGTAATTAAAATTTGCGAGAGTAGAAAATTATTTTTTGAATAATTTACTATAGCAAAGGCAATCCCTGGCGTAATTAAAATTTGCGACAGTAGAAAATTATTTTTTGAATAATTTACTATAGAAAAGGCAATCCCTAGCGCAATTAAAATTTGCGACAGTAGAAAATTGTTTTTTGAATAATTTACTGTAGAAAGGCAATTCCTGGCGCACTTAAAATTTGCGAGAGTATAAAATTATTTTTTGAATAATTTACTATAGAAAAGGCAATCCCTGGCGTATTTAAAATTTGCGACAGTATAAAATTAATTTTTGAAAAATTTACTGTAGAAAAGGAAATCCCTGGCGCAATTAAAATTTGCGACAGTAAAAAATTATTTTTTGAATAATTTACTATAGAAAAGGCAATCCCTGGCGTAATTAAAATTTGCGACAGTAGAAAATTATTTCTTGAATAACTTACTATAGAAAAGGCAATCCCTGGCGCAATTAAAATTTGCGACAGTAGAAAATTATTTTTTGAATAATTTACTATAGGAAAGGCAATCCCTGGCGTAATTAAAATTTGCGACAATAGAAAATTATTTTGTGAATAATTTACTATAGGAAAGGCAATCCCTGGCGTAATTAAAATTTGCAACAGTAAACAATTATTTTTTGCAAAATTTACTGTAGAAATGGCAATCCCTGGCGGATTTGAAATTTGCGACAGTAAAAAATTATTTTTTGAATAATTTACTATAGAAAAGGCAATCCCTGGCGTAATTAAAATTTGCGACAGTAGAAAACTATTTTTTGAATAATTTACTATAGAAAAGGCAATCCCTGGCGTATTTAAAATTTGCGACAGTAGAAAATTATTTTTTGAATAATTTACTATAGAAAAGGCAATCCCTGGCGTAATTAAAATTTGCGACAGTATAAAATTATTTTTTGAATAATTTACTATAGAAAAGGCAATCCCTGGCGTAATTAAAATTTGCGACAGTAGAAAATTATTTTTTGAATAATTTACTATAGAAAAGGCAATCCCTGGCGTAATTAAACTTTGCGACAGTAGAAAATTATTTTTTGAATAATTTACTATAGAAAAGGCAATCCCTGGCGTATTTAAAATTTGCGACAGTAAAAAATTATTTTGTGAGAAATTTACTATAGAAAAGGCAATCCCTGGGATATTTAAAATTTGCGACAGTAGAAAATTATTTTTTGAATAATTTACTAAAGAAAAGGCAATCCCTGGCGTATTTAAAATTTGCGACAGTAGAAAATTATTTTTTGAATAATTTACTATAGAAAAGGCAATCCCTGGCGCAATTAAAATTTGCGACAGTAAAAAATTATTTTTTGAATAATTTACTATAGAAAAGGCAATCCCTGGCGTATTTAAAATTTGCGACAGTAAAAAATTATTTTTTGAATAATTTACTATAGAAAAGGCAATCCCTGGCGTAATTAAAATTTGCGACAGTATAAAATTATTTTTTGAATAATTTACTATAGAAAAGGCAATCCCTGGCGTAATTAAAATTTGCGACAGTAGAAAATTATTTTTTGAATAATTTACTATAGAAAAGGCAATCCCTGGCGTAATTAAAATTTGCGACAGTAGAAAATTATTTTTTGAATAATTTACTATAGAAAAGGCAATCCCTGGCGTATTTAAAATTTGCGACAGTATAAAATTATTTTTTGAATAATTTACTATAGAAAAGGCAATCCCTGGCGTAATTAATATTTGCGACAGTAGAAAATTATTTTTTGAATAATTTACTATAGAAAAGGCAATCCCTGGCGTAATTAAAATTTGCGACAGTATAAAATTATTTTTTGAATTATTTACTATAGCAAAGGCAATTCCTGGCGCAATTAAAATTTGCGACAGTATAAAATTATTTTTTGAATAATTTACTATAGAAAAGACAATCCCTGGCGCACTTAAAATTTGCGACAGTAGAAAATTATTTTTTGAATAATTTACTATAGAAAAGGCAATCCCTGGCGTAATTAAAATTTGCGACAGTTGAAAATTATTTTTTGAATAATTTACTATAGAAAAGGCAATCCCTGGCGTAAATAAAATTTGCGACAGTAGAAAATTATTTTTTGAATAATTTACTATAGAAAAGGCAATCCCTGGCGTAATTAAAATTTGCGACAGTATAAAATTATTTTTTGAATAATTTACTATAGAAAAGGCAATCCCTGGCGTAATTAAAATTTGCGACAGTAGAAAATTATTTTTTGAATAATTTACTATAGAAAAGGCAATCCCTGGCGTAATTAAAATTTGCGACAGTATAAAATTATTTTTTGAATAATTTACTATAGAAAAGCCAATCCCTGGCGTAATTAAAATTTGCGACAGTATAAAATTATTTTTTGAATAATTTACTATAGAAAAGGCAATCCCTGGCGTAATTAAAATTTGCGACAGTAGAAAATTATTTTTTGAATAATTTACTATAGAAAAGGCAATCCCTGGCGTAATTAAAATTTGCGACGGTTGAAAATTATTTTTTGAATAATTTACTATAGAAAAGGCAATCCCTGGCGCAATTAAAATTTGCGACAGTAAAAAATTATTTTTTGCAAAATTTACTATAGAAAAGGCAATCCCTGGCGTAATTAAAATTTGCGACAGTAGAAAACTATTTTTTGAATAATTTACTATGGAAAAGGCAATCCCTGGCGTAATTAAAATTTGCGACAGTAGAAAATTATTTTTTGAATAATTTACTATAGAAAAGGCAATCCCTGGCGTAATTAAAATTTGCGACAGTAGAAAATTATTTTTTGAATAATTTACTATAGAAAAGGCAATCCCTGGCGTAATTAAAATTTGCGACAGTAGAAAATTATTTTTTGAATAATTTACTATAGAAAAGGCAATCCCTGGCGTAATTAAAATTTGCGACAGTATAAAATTATTTTTTGAATAATTTACTATAGAAAAGGCAATCCCTGGCGCAATTAAAATTTGCGACAGTATAAAATTATTTTTTGAATAATTTACTGTAGAAAGGCAATCCCTGGCGCACTTAAAATTTGCGACAGTATAAAATTATTTTTTGAATAATTTACTATAGAAAAGGCAATCCCTGGCGTATTTAAAATTTGCGACAGTATAAAATTAATTTTTGAAAAATTTACTGTAGAAAAGGCAATCCCTGGCGTAATTAAAATTTGCGACGGTTGAAAATTATTTTTTGAATAATTTACTATAGAAAAGGCAATCCCTGGCGCAATTAAAATTTGCGACAGTAAAAAATTATTTTTTGCAAAATTTACTATAGAAAAGGCAATCCCTGGCGTAATTAAAATTTGCGACAGTAGAAAACTATTTTTTGAATAATTTACTATGGAAAAGGCAATCCCTGGCGTAATTAAAATTTGCGACAGTAGAAAATTATTTTTTGAATAATTTACTATAGAAAAGGCAATCCCTGGCGTAATTAAAATTTGCGACAGTAGAAAATTATTTTTTGAATAATTTACTATAGAAAAGCAGTCCCTGGCGTATTTAAAATTTGCGACAGTAAAACATTATTTTGTGAGAAATTTACTATAGAAAAGGCAATCCCTGGGATATTTAAAATTTGCGACAGTAGAAAATTATTTTTTGAATAATTTACTAAAGAAAAGGCAATCCCTGGCGTATTTAAAATTTGCGACAGTAGAAAATTATTTTTTGAATAATTTACTATAGAAAAGGCAATCCCTGGCGCAATTAAAATTTGCGACAGTAAAAAATTATTTTTTGAATAATTTACTATAGAAAAGGCAATCCCTGGCGTATTTAAAATTTGCGACAGTAAAAAATTATTTTTTGAATAATTTACTATAGAAAAGGCAATCCCTGGCGTAATTAAAATTTGCGACAGTATAAAATTATTTTTTGAATAATTTACTATAGAAAAGGCAATCCCTGGCGTAATTAAAATTTGCGACAGTAGAAAATTATTTTTTGAATAATTTACTATAGAAAAGGCAATCCCTGGCGTAATTAAAATTTGCGACAGTAGAAAATTATTTTTTGAATAATTTACTATAGAAAAGGCAATCCCTGGCGTATTTAAAATTTGCGACAGTATAAAATTATTTTTTGAATAATTTACTATAGAAAAGGCAATCCCTGGCGTAATTAATATTTGCGACAGTAGAAAATTATTTTTTGAATAATTTACTATAGAAAAGGCAATCCCTGGCGTAATTAAAATTTGCGACAGTATAAAATTATTTTTTGAATTATTTACTATAGCAAAGGCAATTCCTGGCGCAATTAAAATTTGCGACAGTATAAAATTATTTTTTGAATAATTTACTATAGAAAAGACAATCCCTGGCGCACTTAAAATTTGCGACAGTAGAAAATTATTTTTTGAATAATTTACTATAGAAAAGGCAATCCCTGGCGTAATTAAAATTTGCGACAGTTGAAAATTATTTTTTGAATAATTTACTATAGAAAAGGCAATCCCTGGCGTAAATAAAATTTGCGACAGTAGAAAATTATTTTTTGAATAATTTACTATAGAAAAGGCAATCCCTGGCGTAATTAAAATTTGCGACAGTATAAAATTATTTTTTGAATAATTTACTATAGAAAAGGCAATCCCTGGCGTAATTAAAATTTGCGACAGTAGAAAATTATTTTTTGAATAATTTACTATAGAAAAGGCAATCCCTGGCGTAATTAAAATTTGCGACAGTATAAAATTATTTTTTGAATAATTTACTATAGAAAAGCCAATCCCTGGCGTAATTAAAATTTGCGACAGTATAAAATTATTTTTTGAATAATTTACTATAGAAAAGGCAATCCCTGGCGTAATTAAAATTTGCGACAGTAGAAAATTATTTTTTGAATAATTTACTATAGAAAAGGCAATCCCTGGCGTAATTAAAATTTGCGACGGTTGAAAATTATTTTTTGAATAATTTACTATAGAAAAGGCAATCCCTGGCGCAATTAAAATTTGCGACAGTAAAAAATTATTTTTTGCAAAATTTACTATAGAAAAGGCAATCCCTGGCGTAATTAAAATTTGCGACAGTAGAAAACTATTTTTTGAATAATTTACTATGGAAAAGGCAATCCCTGGCGTAATTAAAATTTGCGACAGTAGAAAATTATTTTTTGAATAATTTACTATAGAAAAGGCAATCCCTGGCGTAATTAAAATTTGCGACAGTAGAAAATTATTTTTTGAATAATTTACTATAGAAAAGCAGTCCCTGGCGTATTTAAAATTTGCGACAGTAAAACATTATTTTTTGAGAAATTTACTATAGAAAAGGCAGTCCCTGGGATATTTAAAATTTGCGACAGTAAAAAATTATGTTTTGAATAATTTACTATAGAAAAGGCAATCCCTGGCGTATTTAAAATTTGCGACAGTAGAAAAATATTTTTTGAATAATTTACTATAGAAAAGGCAATCCCTGGCGCAATTAAAATTTGCGACAGTAAAAAATTATTTTTTGAATAATTTACTATAGAAAAGGCAATCCCTGGCGTATTTAAAATTTGCGACAGTAAGAAATTAATTTGTGAGAAATTTACTATAGAAAAGGCAATCCCTGGCATATTTAAAATTTGCGACAGTAGAAAATTATTTTTTGAATAATTTACTATAGAAAAGGATATCCCTGGCGTATTTAAAATTTGCGACAGTAGAAAATTATTTTTTGAATAATTTACTATAGAAAAGGCAATCCCTGGCGTAATTAAAATTTGCGACAGTAGAAAATTATTTTTTGAATAATTTACTATAGAAAAGGTAATCCCTGGCGTAATTAAAATTTGCGACAGTAGAAAATTATTTTTTGAATAATTTACTATAGAAAAGGCAATCCCTGGCGCAATTAAAATTTGCGACAGTATAAAA
Organism: Dioctria linearis; assembly: GCA_963930735.1. Lineage (NCBI taxonomy): Eukaryota > Metazoa > Arthropoda > Insecta > Diptera > Asilidae > Dioctria > Dioctria linearis. The sequence goes on from CAWVNZ010001248.1 coordinate 56,933, forward strand.
TTATTTTTTGAATAATTTACTGTAGAAAGGCAATCCCTGGCGCACTTAAAATTTGCGACAGTATAAAATTATTTTTTGAATAATTTACTATAGAAAAGGCAATCCCTGGCGTATTTAAAATTTGCGACAGTATAAAATTAATTTTTGAAAAATTTACTGTAGAAAAGGCAATCCCTGGCGCAATTAAAATTTGCGACAGTAAAAAATTATTTTTTGAATAATTTACTATAGAAAAGGCAATCCCTGGCGTAATTAAAATTTGCGACAGTAGAAAATTATTTCTTGAATAACTTACTATAGAAAAGGCAATCCCTGGCGTAATTAAAATTTGCGACAGTAAAAAATTATTTTTTGAATAATTTACTATAGAAAAGGCAATCCCTGGCGTAATTAAAATTTGCGACAATAGAAAATTATTTTTTGAATAATTTACTATAGAAAAGGCAATCCCTGGCGCAATTAAAATTTGCGACAGTAGAAAATTATTTTTTGAATAATTTACTATAGAAAAGGCAATCCCTGGCGTAATTAAAATTTGCGACAGTAAAAAATTATTTTTTGAATAATTTACTATAGAAAAGGCAATCCCTGGCGCACTTAAAATTTTCGACAGTAAAAAATTATTTTTTGAATAATTTACTATAGAAAAGGCAATCCCTGGCGTAATTAAAATTTGCGACAGTAAAAAATTATTTTTTGAATAATTTACTATAGAAAAGGCAATCCCTGGCGCAATTACAATTTGCGACAGTTGAAAATTATTTTTTGAATAATTTACTATAGAAAAGGCAATCCCTGGCGCAATTAAAATTTGCGACAGTAAACAATTATTTTTTGCAAAATTTACTGTAGAAAAGGCAATCCCTGGCGGATTTGAAATTTGCGACAGTAAAAAATTATTTTTTGAATAAATTACTATAGAAAAGGCAATCCCTGGCGTAATTAAAATTTAAGACAGTGGAAAATTATTTTTTGAATAATTTACTATAGAAAAGGCAATCCCTGGCGTATTTAAAATTTGCGCCAGTAGAAAATTATTTTTTGAATAATTTACTATAGAAAAGGCAATCCCTGGCATATTTAAAATTTGCGACAGTAAAAAATTATTTTTTGAATAATTTACTATAGAAAAGGCAATCCCTGGCGTAATTAAAATTTGCGACAGTATAAAATTATTTTTTGAATAATTTACTATAGAAAAGGCAATCCCTGGCGTAATTAAAATTTGCGACAGTAGAAAATTATTTTTTGAATAATTTACTATAGAAAAGGCAATCCCTGGCGTAATTAAAATTTGCGACAGTAGAAAATTATTTTTTGAATAATTTACTATAGAAAAGGCAATCCCTGGCGTAATTAAAATTTGCGACAGTAGAAAATTATTTTTTGAATAATTTACTATAGAAAAGGCAATCCCTGGCGTATTTAAAATTTGCGACAGTAAAAAATTATTTTTTGAGAAATTTACTATATAAAAGGCAATCCCTGGGATATTTAAAATTTGCGACAGTAGAAAATTATTTTTTGAATAATTTACTATAGAAAAGGCAATCCCTGGCGTATTTAAAATTTGCGACAGTAGAAAATTATTTTTTGAATAATTTACTATAGAAAAGGCAATCCCTGGCGCAATTAAAATTTGCGACAGTAAAAAATTATTTTTTGAATAATTTACTATAGAAAAGGCAATCCCTGGCGTATTTAAAATTTGCGACAGTAAGAAATTAATTTGTGAGAAATTTACTATAGAAAATGCAATCCCTGGCATATTTAAAATTTGCGACAGTAGAAAATTATTTTTTGAATAATTTACTATAGAAAAGGATATCCCTGGCGAATTTAAAATTTGCGACAGTAGAAAATTATTTTTTGAATAATTTACTATAGAAAAGGCAATCCCTGGCGTAATTAAAATTTGCGAGAGTAGATAATTATTTTTTGAATAATTTACTATAGCAAAGGCAATCCCTGGCGTAATTAAAATTTGCGACAGTAGAAAATTATTTTTTGAATAATTTACTATAGAAAAGGCAATCCCTAGCGCAATTAAAATTTGCGACAGTAGAAAATTGTTTTTTGAATAATTTACTGTAGAAAGGCAATTCCTGGCGCACTTAAAATTTGCGAGAGTATAAAATTATTTTTTGAATAATTTACTATAGAAAAGGCAATCTCTGGCGTATTTAAAATTTGCGACAGTATAAAATTAATTTTTGAAAAATTTACTGTAGAAAAGGAAATCCCTGGCGCAATTAAAATTTGCGACAGTAAAAAATTATTTTTTGAATAATTTACTATAGAAAAGGCAATCCCTGGCGTAATTAAAATTTGCGACAGTAGAAAATTATTTCTTGAATAACTTACTATAGAAAAGGCAATCCCTGGCGCAATTAAAATTTGCGACAGTAGAAAATTATTTTTTGAATAATTTACTATAGGAAAGGCAATCCCTGGCGTAATTAAAATTTGCGACAATAGAAAATTATTTTGTGAATAATTTACTATAGAAAAGGCAATCCCTGGCGCAATTAAAATTTGCGACAGTAGAAAATTATTTTTTGAATAATTTACTATAGAAAAGGCAATCCCTGGCGTAATTAAAATTTGCGACAGTAAAAAATTATTTTATGATTAATTTACTATAGAAAAGGCAATCCCTGGCGCACTTAAAATTTTCGACAGTAAAAAATTATTTTTTGAATAATTTACTATAGAAAAGGCAATCCCTGGCGTAATTAAAATTTGCGACAGTAAAAAATTATTTTTTGAATAATTTACTATAGAAAAGGCAATCCCTGGCGCAATTACAATTTGCGACAGTTGAAAATTATTTTTTGAATAATTTACTAAAGAAAAGGCAATCCCTGGCGCAATTAAAATTTGCAACAGTAAACAATTATTTTTTGCAAAATTTACTGTAGAAATGGCAATCCCTGGCGGATTTGAAATTTGCGACAGTAAAAAATTATTTTTTGAATAATTTACTATAGAAAAGGCAATCCCTGGCGTAATTAAAATTTGCGACAGTAGAAAACTATTTTTTGAATAATTTACTATAGAAAAGGCAATCCCTGGCGTATTTAAAATTTGCGACAGTAGAAAATTATTTTTTGAATAATTTACTATAGAAAAGGCAATCCCTGGCGTAATTAAAATTTGCGACAGTATAAAATTATTTTTTGAATAATTTACTATAGAAAAGGCAATCCCTGGCGTAATTAAAATTTGCGACAGTAGAAAATTATTTTTTGAATAATTTACTATAGAAAAGGCAATCCCTGGCGTAATTAAACTTTGCGACAGTAGAAAATTATTTTTTGAATAATTTACTATAGAAAAGGCAATCCCTGGCGTATTTAAAATTTGCGACAGTAAAAAATTATTTTGTGAGAAATTTACTATAGAAAAGGCAATCCCTGGGATATTTAAAATTTGCGACAGTAGAAAATTATTTTTTGAATAATTTACTATAGAAAAGGCAATCCCTGGCGTATTTAAAATTTGCGACAGTAAAAAATTATTTTGTGAGAAATTTACTATAGAAAAGGCAATCCCTGGGATATTTAAAATTTGCGACAGTAGAAAATTATTTTTTGAATAATTTACTATAGAAAAGACAATCCCTGGCGCACTTAAAATTTGCGACAGTAGAAAATTATTTTTTGAATAATTTACTATAGAAAAGGCAATCCCTGGCGTAATTAAAATTTGCGACAGTTGAAAATTATTTTTTGAATAATTTACTATAGAAAAGGCAATCCCTGGCGTAAATAAAATTTGCGACAGTAGAAAATTATTTTTTGAATAATTTACTATAGAAAAGGCAATCCCTGGCGTAATTAAAATTTGCGACAGTATAAAATTATTTTTTGAATAATTTACTATAGAAAAGGCAATCCCTGGCGTAATTAAAATTTGCGACAGTAGAAAATTATTTTTTGAATAATTTACTATAGAAAAGGCAATCCCTGGCGTAATTAAAATTTGCGACAGTATAAAATTATTTTTTGAATAATTTACTATAGAAAAGGGAATCCCTGGCGTAATTAAAATTTGCGACAGTATAAAATTATTTTTTGAATAATTTACTATAGAAAAGGCAATCCCTGGCGTAATTAAAATTTGCGACAGTAGAAAATTATTTTTTGAATAATTTACTATAGAAAAGGCAATCCCTGGCGTAATTAAAATTTGCGACGGTTTGAAAATTATTTTTTGAATAATTTACTATAGAAAAGGCAATCCCTGGCGCAATTAAAATTTGCGACAGTAAAAAATTATTTTTTGCAAAATTTACTATAGAAAAGGCAATCCCTGGCGTAATTAAAATTTGCGACAGTAGAAAACTATTTTTTGAATAATTTACTATGGAAAAGGCAATCCCTGGCGTAATTAAAATTTGCGACAGTAGAAAATTATTTTTTGAATAATTTACTATAGAAAAGGCAATCCCTGCGTAATTAAAATTTGCGACAGTAGAAAATTATTTTTTGAATAATTTACTATAGAAAAGCAGTCCCTGGCGTATTTAAAATTTGCGACAGTAAAACATTATTTTTTGAGAAATTTACTATAGAAAAGGCAGTCCCTGGGATATTTAAAATTTGCGACAGTAAAAAATTATGTTTTGAATAATTTACTATAGAAAAGGCAATCCCTGGCGTATTTAAAATTTGCGACAGTAGAAAAATATTTTTGAATAATTTACTATAGAAAAGGCAATCCCTGGCGCAATTAAAATTTGCGACAGTAAAAAATTATTTTTTGAATAATTTACTATAGAAAAGGCAATCCCTGGCGTATTTAAAATTTGCGACAGTAAGAAATTAATTTGTGAGAAATTTACTATAGAAAAGGCAATCCCTGGCATATTTAAAATTTGCGACAGTAGAAAATTATTTTTTGAATAATTTACTATAGAAAAGGATATCCCTGGCGTATTTAAAATTTGCGACAGTAGAAAATTATTTTTTGAATAATTTACTATAGAAAAGGCAATCCCTGGCGTAATTAAAATTTGCGACAGTAGAAAATTATTTTTTGAATAATTTACTATAGAAAAGGTAATCCCTGGCGTAATTAAAATTTGCGACAGTAGAAAATTATTTTTTGAATAATTTACTATAGAAAAGGCAATCCCTGGCGCAATTAAAATTTGCGACAGTATAAAATTATTTTTTGAATAATTTACTGTAGAAAGGCAATCCCTGGCGCACTTAAAATTTGCGACAGTATAAAATTATTTTTTGAATAATTTACTATAGAAAAGGCAATCCCTGGCGTATTTAAAATTTGCGACAGTATAAAATTAATTTTTGAAAAATTTACTGTAGAAAAGGCAATCCCTGGCGCAATTAAAATTTGCGACAGTAAAAAATTATTTTTTGAATAATTTACTATAGAAAAGGCAATCCCTGGCGTAATTAAAATTTGCGACAGTAGAAAATTATTTCTTGAATAACTTACTATAGAAAAGGCAATCCCTGGCGTAATTAAAATTTGCGACAGTAAAAAATTATTTTTTGAATAATTTACTATAGAAAAGGCAATCCCTGGCGTAATTAAAATTTGCGACAATAGAAAATTATTTTTTGAATAATTTACTATAGAAAAGGCAATCCCTGGCGCAATTAAAATTTGCGACAGTAGAAAATTATTTTTTGAATAATTTACTATAGAAAAGGCAATCCCTGGCGTAATTAAAATTTGCGACAGTAAAAAATTATTTTTTGAATAATTTACTATAGAAAAAGGCAATCCCTGGCGCACTTAAAATTTTCGACAGTAAAAAATTATTTTTTGAATAATTTACTATAGAAAAGGCAATCCCTGGCGTAATTAAAATTTGCGACAGTAAAAAATTATTTTTTGAATAATTTACTATAGAAAAGGCAATCCCTGGCGCAATTACAATTTGCGACAGTTGAAAATTATTTTTTGAATAATTTACTATAGAAAAGGCAATCCCTGGCGCAATTAAAATTTGCGACAGTAAACAATTATTTTTTGCAAAATTTACTGTAGAAAAGGCAATCCCTGGCGGATTTGAAATTTGCGACAGTAAAAAATTATTTTTTGAATAAATTACTATAGAAAAGGCAATCCCTGGCGTAATTAAAATTTAAGACAGTAGAAAATTATTTTTTGAATAATTTACTATAGAAAAGGCAATCCCTGGCGTAATTAAAATTTGCGACAGTAAAAAATTATTTTATGATTAATTTACTATAGAAAAGGCAATCCCTGGCGCACTTAAAATTTTCGACAGTAAAAAATTATTTTTTGAATAATTTACTATAGAAAAGGCAATTCCCTGGCGTAATTAAAATTTGCGACAGTAAAAAATTATTTTTTGAATAATTTACTATAGAAAAGGCAATCCCTGGCGCAATTACAATTTGCGACAGTAGAAAATTATTTTTTGAATAATTTACTATAGAAAAGGCAATCCCTGGCGTAATTAAAATTTGCGACAGTAGAAAATTATTTTTTGAATAATTTACTATAGAAAAAGGCAATCCCTGGCGTAATTAAAATTTGCGACAGTAGAAAATTATTTTTGAATAATTTACTATAGAAAAGGCAATCCTGGCGTAATTAAAATTTGCGACAGTAGAAAATTATTTTTTGAATAATTTACTATAGAAAAGGCAATCCCTGGCGTAATTAAAATTTGCGACAGTAGAAAAATTATTTTTTGAATAATTTACTATAGAAAAGGCAATCCCTGGCGTATTTAAAATTTGCGACAGTAAAAAATTATTTTGTGAGAATTTACTATATAAAAGGCAATCCCTGGGATATTTAAAATTTGCGACAGTAGAAAATTATTTTTTGAATAATTTACTATAGAAAAGGCAATCCCTGGCGTATTTAAAATTTGCGACAGTAGAAAATTATTTTTTGAATAATTTACTATAGAAAAAGGCAATCCTGGCGCAATTAAAATTTGCGACAGTAAAAAATTATTTTTTGAATAATTTACTATAGAAAAGGCAATCCCTGGCGTATTTAAAATTTGCGACAGTAAGAAATTAATTTGTGAGAAATTTACTATAGAAAATGCAATCCCTGGCATATTTAAAATTTGCGACAGTAGAAAATTATTTTTGAATAATTTACTATAGAAAAGGATATCCCTGGCGTATTTAAAATTTGCGACAGTAGAAAATTATTTTTTGAATAATTTACTATAGAAAAGGCAATCCCCTGGCGTAATTAAAATTTGCGAGAGTAGAAAATTATTTTTTGAATAATTTACTATAGCAAAGGCAATCCCTGGCGTAATTAAAATTTGCGACAGTAGAAAATTATTTTTTGAATAATTTACTATAGAAAAGGCAATCCCTAGCGCAATTAAAATTTGCGACAGTAGAAAATTGTTTTTTGAATAATTTACTGTAGAAAGGCAATTCCTGGCGCACTTAAAATTTGCGAGAGTATAAAATTATTTTTTGAATAATTTACTATAGAAAAGGCAATCCCTGGCGTATTTAAAATTTGCGACAGTATAAAATTAATTTTTGAAAAATTTACTGTAGAAAAGGAAATCCCTGGCGCAATTAAAATTTGCGACAGTAAAAAATTATTTTTTGAATAATTTACTATAGAAAAGGCAATCCCTGGCGTAATTAAAATTTGCGACAGTAGAAAATTATTTCTTGAATAACTTACTATAGAAAAGGCAATCCCTGGCGCAATTAAAATTTGCGACAGTAGAAAATTATTTTTTGAATAATTTACTATAGGAAAGGCAATCCCTGGCGTAATTAAAATTTGCGACAATAGAAAATTATTTTGTGAATAATTTACTATAGAAAAGGCAATCCCTGGCGCAATTAAAATTTGCGACAGTAGAAAATTATTTTTTGAATAATTTACTATAGAAAAGGCAATCCCTGGCGTAATTAAAATTTGCGACAGTAAAAAATTATTTTATGATTAATTTACTATAGAAAAGGCAATCCCTGGCGCACTTAAAATTTTCGACAGTAAAAAATTATTTTTTGAATAATTTACTATAGAAAAGGCAATCCCTGGCGTAATTAAAATTTGCGACAGTAAAAAATTATTTTTTGAATAATTTACTATAGAAAAGGCAATTCCTGGCGCAATTACAATTTGCGACAGTTGAAAATTATTTTTTGAATAATTTACTAAAGAAAAGGCAATCCCTGGCGCAATTAAAATTTGCAACAGTAAACAATTATTTTTTGCAAAATTTACTGTAGAAATGGCAATCCCTGGCGGATTTGAAATTTGCGACAGTAAAAAATTATTTTTTGAATAATTTACTATAGAAAAGGCAATCCCTGGCGTAATTAAAATTTGCGACAGTAGAAAACTATTTTTTGAATAATTTACTATAGAAAAGGCAATCCCTGGCGTATTTAAAATTTGCGACAGTAGAAAATTATTTTTTGAATAATTTACTATAGAAAAGGCAATCCCTGGCGTAATTAAAATTTGCGACAGTATAAAATTATTTTTTGAATAATTTACTATAGAAAAGGCAATCCCTGGCGTAATTAAAATTTGCGACAGTAGAAAATTATTTTTTGAATAATTTACTATAGAAAAGGCAATCCCTGGCGTAATTAAACTTTGCGACAGTAGAAAATTATTTTTTGAATAATTTACTATAGAAAAGGCAATCCCTGGCGTATTTAAAATTTGCGACAGTAAAAAATTATTTTGTGAGAAATTTACTATAGAAAAGGCAATCCCTGGGATATTTAAAATTTGCGACAGTAGAAAATTATTTTTTGAATAATTTACTAAAGAAAAGGCAATCCCTGGCGTATTTAAAATTTGCGACAGTAGAAAATTATTTTTTGAATAATTTACTATAGAAAAGGCAATCCCTGGCGCAATTAAAATTTGCGACAGTAAAAAATTATTTTTTGAATAATTTACTATAGAAAAGGCAATCCCTGGCGTATTTAAAATTTGCGACAGTAAAAAATTATTTTTTGAATAATTTACTATAGAAAAGGCAATCCCTGGCGTAATTAAAATTTGCGACAGTATAAAATTATTTTTTGAATAATTTACTATAGAAAAGGCAATCCCTGGCGTAATTAAAATTTGCGACAGTAGAAAATTATTTTTTGAATAATTTACTATAGAAAAGGCAATCCCTGGCGTAATTAAAATTTGCGACAGTAGAAAATTATTTTTTGAATAATTTACTATAGAAAAGGCAATCCCTGGCGTATTTAAAATTTGCGACAGTATAAAATTATTTTTTGAATAATTTACTATAGAAAAGGCAATCCCTGGCGTAATTAATATTTGCGACAGTAGAAAATTATTTTTTGAATAATTTACTATAGAAAAGGCAATCCCTGGCGTAATTAAAATTTGCGACAGTATAAAATTATTTTTTGAATTATTTACTATAGCAAAGGCAATTCCTGGCGCAATTAAAATTTGCGACAGTATAAAATTATTTTTTGAATAATTTACTATAGAAAAGACAATCCCTGGCGCACTTAAAATTTGTGACAGTAGAAAATTATTTTTTGAATAATTTACTATAGAAAAGGCAATCCCTGGCGTAATTAAAATTTGCGACAGTTGAAAATTATTTTTTGAATAATTTACTATAGAAAAGGCAATCCCTGGCGTAAATAAAATTTGCGACAGTAGAAAATTATTTTTTGAATAATTTACTATAGAAAAGGCAATCCCTGGCGTAATTAAAATTTGCGACAGTATAAAATTATTTTTTGAATAATTTACTATAGAAAAGGCAATCCCTGGCGCACTTAAAATTTGCAACAGTAAAAAATTATTTTTTGAATAATTTACTATAGAAGAGGCAATCCCTGGCGTAATTAAAATTTCCGACAGTAGAAAATTATTTTTTGAATAATTTACTATAGAAAAGGCAATCCCTGTCGTAATTAAAATTTGCGACAGTATAAAATTATTTTTTGAATAATTTACTATAGAAAAGCAATCCCTGGCGCACTTAAAATTTGCGACAGTAAAAAATTATTTTTTGAATAATTTACTATAGAAAAGGCAATCCCTGGCGTAATTAAAATTTGCGACAGTTGAAAATTATTTTTTGCAAAATTTACTGTAGAAAAGGCAATCCCTGGCGGATTTGAAATTTGCGACAGTAAAAAATTATTTTTTGAATAATTTACTATAGAAAAGGCAATCCCTGGCGTAATTAAAATTTAAGACAGTAGAAAATTATTTTTTGAATAATTTACTATAGAAAAGGCAATCCCTGGCGTATTTAAAATTTGCGACAGTAGAAAATTATTTTTTGAATAATTTACTATAGAAAAGGCAATCCCTGGCATATTTAAAATTTGCGACAGTAAAAAATTATTTTTTGAATAATTTACTATAGAAAAGGCAATCCCTAGCGTAATTAAAATTTGCGACAGTATAAAATTATTTTTTGAATAATTTACTATAGAAAAGGCAATCCCTGGCGTAATTAAAATTTGCGACAGTAGAAAATTATTTTTTGAATAATTTACTATAGAAAAGGCAATCCCTGGCGTAATTAAAATTTGCGACAGTAGAAAATTATTTTTTGAATAATTTACTATAGAAAAGGCAATCCCTGGCGTAATTAAACTTTGCGACAGTAGAAAATTATTTTTTGAATAATTTACTATAGAAAAGGCAATCCCTGGCGTATTTAAAATTTGCGACAGTAAAAAATTATTTTGTGAGAAATTTACTATAGAAAAGGCAATCCCTGGGATATTTAAAATTTGCGACAGTAGAAAATTATTTTTTGAATAATTTACTATAGAAAAGGCAATCCCTGGCGTATTTAAAATTTGCGACAGTAGAAAATTATTTTTTGAATAATTTACTATAGAAAAGGCAATCCCTGGCGCAATTAAAATTTGCGACAGTAAAAAATTATTTTTTGAATAATTTACTATAGAAAAGGCAATCCCTGGCGTATTTAAAATTTGCGACAGTAAGAAATTAATTTGTGAGAAATTTACTATAGAAAATGCAATCCCTGGCATATTTAAAATTTGCGACAGTAGAAAATTATTTTTTGAATAATTTACTATAGAAAAGGATATCCCTGGCGTATTTAAAATTTGCGACAGTAGAAAATTATTTTTTGAATAATTTACTATAGAAAAGGCAATCCCTGGCGTAATTAAAATTTGCGACAGTAGAAAATTATTTTTTGAATAATTTACTATAGAAAAGGCAATCCCTGGCGTAATTAAAATTTGCGACAGTAGAAAATTATTTTTTGAATAATTTACTATAGAAAAGGCAATCCCTGGCGCAATTAAAATTTGCGACAGTAGAAAATTATTTTTTGAATAATTTACTGTAGAAAGGCAATCCCTGGCGCACTTAAAATTTGCGACAGTATAAAATTATTTTTTGAATAATTTACTATAGAAAAGGCAATCCCTGGCGTATTTAAAATTTGCGACAGTATAAAATTAATTTTTGAAAAATTTACTGTAGAAAAGGAAATCCCTGGCGCAATTAAAATTTGCGACAGTAAAAAATTATTTTTTGAATAATTTACTATAGAAAAGGCAATCCCTGGCGTAATTAAAATTTGCGACAGTAGAAAATTATTTCTTGAATAACTTACTATAGAAAAGGCAATCCCTGGCGTAATTAAAATTTGCGACAGTAAAAAATTATTTTTTGAATAATTTACTATAGAAAAGGCAATCCCTGGCGTAATTAAAATTTGCGACAATAGAAAATTATTTTTTGAATAATTTACTATAGAAAAGGCAATCCCTGGCGCAATTAAAATTTGCGACAGTAGAAAATTATTTTTTGAATAATTTACTATAGAAAAGGCAATCCCTGGCGTAATTAAAATTTGCGACAGTAAAAAATTATTTTTTGAATAATATACTATAGAAAAGGCAATCCCTGGCGCACTTAAAATTTTCGACAGTAAAAAATTATTTTTTGAATAATTTACTATAGAAAAGGCAATCCCTGGCGTAATTAAAATTTGCGACAGTAAAAAATTATTTTTTGAATAATTTACTATAGAAAAGGCAATCCCTGGCGCAATTACAATTTGCGACAGTTGAAAATTATTTTTTGAATAATTTACTAAAGAAAAGGCAATCCCTGGCGCAATTAAAATTTGCAACAGTAAACAATTATTTTTTGCAAAATTTACTGTAGAAAAGGCAATCCCTGGCGGATTTGAAATTTGCGACAGTATAAAATTATTTTTTGAATAATTTACTATAGAAAAGGCAATCCCTGGCGCACTTAAAATTTGCGACAGTTAAAAATTATTTTTTGAATAATTTACTATAGAAAAGGCAATCCCTGGCGTAATTAAAATTTGCGACAGTTGAAAATTATTTTTTGAATAATTTACTATAGAAAAGGCAATCCCTGGCGCAATTAAAATTTGCGACAGTAAAAAATTATTTTTTGCAAAATTTACTATAGAAAAGGCAATCCCTGGCGTAATTAAAATTTGCGACAGTAGAAAATTATTTTTTGAATAATTTACTATAGAAAAGGCAATCCCTGGCGTAATTAAAATTTGCGACAGTAGAAAATTATTTTTTGAATAATTTACTATAGAAAAGGCAATCCCTGGCTTAATTAAAATTTGCGACAGTAGAAAATTATTTTTTGAATAATTTACTATAGAAAAGGCAATCCCTGGCGTATTTAAAATTTGCGACAGTAAAAAATTATTTTGTGAGAAATTTACTATAGAAAAGGCAATCCCTGGGATATTTAAAATTTGCGACAGTAGAAAATTATTTTTTGAATAATTTACTATAGAAAAGGCAATCCCTGGCGTATTTAAAATTTGCGACAGTAGAAAATTATTTTTTGAATAATTTACTATAGAAAAGGCAATCCCTGGCGCAATTAAAATTTGCGACAGTAAAAAATTATTTTTTGAATAATTTACTATAGAAAAGGCAATCCCTGGCGTATTTAAAATTTGCGACAGTAAGAAATTAATTTGTGAGAAATTTACTATAGAAAAGGCAATCCCTGGCATATTTAAAATTTGCGACAGTAGAAAATTATTTTTTGAATAATTTACTATAGAAAAGGATATCACTGGCGTATTTAAAATTTGCGACAGTAGAAAATTATTTTTTGAATAATTTACTATAGAAAAGGCAATCCCTGGCGTAATTAAAATTTGCGACAGTAGAAAATTATTTTTTGAATAATTTACTATAGAAAAGGCAATCCCTGGCGTAATTAAAATTTGCGACAGTAGAAAATTATTTTTTGAATAATTTACTATAGAAAAGGCAATCCCTGGCGCAATTAAAATTTGCGACAGTAGAAAATTATTTTTTGAATAATTTACTGTAGAAAGGCAATCCCTGGCGCACTTAAAATTTGCGACAGTAGAAAATTATTTTTTGAATAATTTACTATAGAAAAGGCAATCCCTGGCGTAATTAAAATTTGCGATAGTAGAAAATTATTTCTTGATTAATTTACTATAGAAAAGGCAATCCCTGGCGTAATTAAAATTTGCGACAGTAAAAAATTATTTTTTGAATAATTTACTATAGAAAAGGCAATCCCTGGCGTAATTAAAATTTGCGACAATAGAAAATTATTTTTTGAATAATTTACTATAGAAAAGGCAATCCCTGGCGCAATTAAAATCTGCGACAGTAGAAAATTATTTTTTGAATAATTTACTATAGAAAAGGCAATCCCTGGCGTAATTAAAATTTGCGACAGTAAAAAATTATTTTTTGAATAATTTACTATAGAAAAGGCAATCCCTGGCGCACTTAAAATTTGCGACAGTAAAAAACTATTTTTTGAATAATTTACTATAGAAAAGGCACTCCCTGGCGTAATTAAAATTTGCGACAGTAGAAAATTATTTTTTGAATAATTTACTATAGAAAAGGCAATCCCTGGCGTGATTAAAATTTTCGACAGTAAAAAATTATTTTTTGAATAATTTACTATAGAAAAGGCAATCCCTGGCGCACTTAAAATTTGCGACAGTAAAAAATTATTTTTTGAATAATTTACTATAGAAAAGGCAATCCCTGGCGTAATTAAAATTTGCGACAGTAGAAAATTATTTTTTGAATAATTTACTATAGAAAAGGCAATCCCTGGCGTAATTAAAATTTGCGACAGTAGAAAATTATTTTTTGAATAATTTACTATAGAAAAGGCCATCCCTGGCGCAATTAAAATTTGCGACAGTAGAAAATTATTTTTTGAATAATTTACTGTAGAAAGGCAATCCCTGGCGTACTTAAAATTTGCGACAGTAAAAAATTATTTTTTGAATAATTTACTATAGAAAGGGCAATCCCTGGCGACTTAAAATTTGCGACAGTAAAAAATTATTTTTTGAATAATTTACTATAGAAAAGGCAATCCCTGGCGTAATTAAAATTTGCGACAGTAAAAAATATTTTTTGAATAATTTACTATAGAAAAGGCAATCCCTGGCGCAATTACAATTTGCGACAGTTGAAAATTATTTTTTGAATAATTTACTATAGAAAAGGCAATCCCTGGCGCAATTAAAATTTGCGACAGTAAAAAATTATTTTTTGCAAAATTTACTATAGAAAAGGCAATCCCTGGCGCACTTAAAATTTGCGACAGTAAAAAATTATTTTTTGAATAATTTACTATAGAAAAGGCAATCCCTGGCGTAATTAAAATTTTCGACAGTAAAAAATTAATATTTTGAAAAATTTACTGTAGAAAAGGCAATCCCTGGCGCAATTAAAATTTGTGACAGTAGAAAATTATTTTATGAATAATTTACTATAGAAAAGGCAATACCTGGCGTAATTAAAATTTGCGACAGTAAAAAATTATTTTTTGAATAATTTACTATAGAAAAGGCAATCCCTGGCGTAATTAAAATTTTCGACAGTAAAAAATTAATATTTTGAAAAATTTACTGTAGAAAAGGCAATCCCTGGCGCAATTAAAATTTGCGACAGTAAAAAATTATTTTTTGAATAATTTACTATAGAAAAGGCAATCCCTGGAGCACTTAAAATTTGCGACAGTAGAAAATTATTTTTTGAATAATTTACTATAGAAAAGGCAATCCCTGGCGCACTTAAAATTTGCGACAGTAAAAAATTATTTTTTGAATAATTTACTATAGAAAAGTCAATCCCTGGCGTAATTAAAATTTGCGACAGTAGAAAATTATTTTTTGAATAATTTACTGTAGAAAGGTAATCCCTGGCGCACTTAAAATTTGCGACAGTATATAATTATTTTATGAATAATTTACTATAGAAAAGGCAATCCCTGGCGCAATTAAAATTTGCGACAGTAAAAAATTATTTTTTGAATAATTTACTATAGAAAAGGCAATCCCTGGCGTAATTAAAATTTGCGACAGTAAAAAATTATTTTTTGAATAATTTACTATAGAAAAGGCAATCCCTGGCGCACTTAAAATTTGCGACAGTAAAAAACTATTTTTTGAATAATTTACTATAGAAAAGGCACTCCCTGGCGTAATTAAAATTTGCGACAGTAGAAAATTATTTTTTGAATAATTTACTATAGAAAAGGCAATCCCTGGCGTAATTAAAATTTTCGACAGTAAAAAATTATTTTTTGAATAATTTACTATAGAAAAGGCAATCCCTGGCGCACTTAAAATTTGCGACAGTAAAAAATTATTTTTTGAATAATTTACTATAGAAAAGGCAATCCCTGGCGTAATTAAAATTTGCGACAGTAGAAAATTATTTTTTGAATAATTTACTATAGAAAAGGCAATCCCTGGCGTAATTAAAATTTGCGACAGTAGAAAATTATTTTTTGAATAATTTACTATAGAAAAGGCAATCCCTGGCGTAATTAAAATTTGCGACAGTAGAAAATTATTTTTTGAATAATTTACTATAGAAAAGGCAATCCCTGGCGTAATTAAAATTTGCGACAGTAGAAAATTATTTTTTGAATAATTTACTATAGAAAAGGCAATCCCTGGCGTATTACAATTTGCGACAGTAAAAAATTAATTTGTGAGAAATTTACTATAGAAAAGGCAATCCCTGGGATATTTAAAATTTGCGACAGTAAAAAATTATTTTTTGAATAATTTACTATAGAAAAGGCCATCCCTGGCGCAATTAAAATTTGCGACAGTAGAAAATTATTTTTTGAATAATTTACTGTAGAAAGGCAATCCCTGGCGCACTTAAAATTTGCGACAGTAAAAAATTATTTTTTGAATAATTTACTATAGAAAGGGCCATCCCTGGCGACTTAAAATTTGCGACAGTAAAAAATTATTTTTTGAATAATTTACTATAGAAAAGGCAATCCCTGGCGTAATTAAAATTTGCGACAGTAAAAAATATTTTTTGAATAATTTACTATAGAAAAGGCAATCCCTGGCGCAATTACAATTTGCGACAGTTGAAAATTATTTTTTGAATAATTTACTATAGAAAAGGCAATCCCTGGCGCAATTAAAATTTGCGACAGTAAAAAATTATTTTTTGCAAAATTTACTATAGAAAAGGCAATCCCTGGCGCACTTAAAATTTGCGACAGTAAAAAATTATTTTTTGAATAATTTACTATAGAAAAGGCAATCCCTGGCGTAATTAAAATTTTCGACAGTAAAAAATTAATATTTTGAAAAATTTACTGTAGAAAAGTCAATCCCTGGCGTAATTAAAATTTGCGACAGTAGAAAATTATTTTTTGAATAATTTACTGTAGAAAGGTAATCCCTGGCGCACTTAAAATTTGCGACAGTATATAATTATTTTTTGAATAATTTACTATAGAAAAGGCAATCCCTGGCGCAATTAAAATTTGCGACAGTAAAAAATTATTTTTTGAATAATTTACTATAGAAAAGGCAATCCCTGGCGTAATTAAAATTTGCGACAGTAGAAAATTATTTTTTGAATAATTTACTATAGGAAAGGCAATCCCTGGCGTAATTAAAATTTGCGACAGTAAGAAATTAATTTGTGTGAAATTTACTATAGAAAAGGCCATCCCTGGGATATTTAAAATTTGCGACAGTATAAAATTATTTTTTGCAAAATTTACTATAGAAAAGGCAATCCCTGGCGTAATTAAAATTTTCGACAGTAAAAAATTAATATTTTGAAAAATTTACTGTAGAAAAGGCAATCCCTGGCGCAATTAAAATTTGCGACAGTAGAAAATTATTTTTTGAATAATTTACTATAGAAAAGGCAATCCCTGGCGTAATTAAAATTTGCGACAGTATAAAATTATTTTTTGAATAATTTACTATAGAAAAGGCAATCCCTGGCGCACTTAAAATTTGCGACAGTAAAAAATTATTTTTTGAATAATTTACTATAGAAAAGTCAATCCCTGGCGTAATTAAAATTTGCGACAGTAGAAAATTATTTTTTGAATAATTTACTATAGAATAGGCAATCCCTGGCGCACTTAAAATTTGCGACAGTAGAAAATTATTTTTTGAATAATTTACTATAGAAAAGGCAATCCCTGGCGTAATTAAAATTTGCGACAGTAGAAAATTATTTTTTGAAAAATTTACTGTAGAAAGGTAATCCCTGGCGCACTTAAAATTTGCGACAGTATAAAATTATTTTTTGAATAATATACTATAGAAAAGGCAATCCCTGGCGCAATTAAAATTTGCGACAGTAAAAAATTATTTTTTGAATAATTTACTATAGAAACGGCAATCCCTGGCGTAATTAAAATTTGCGACAGTAGAAAATTATTTTTTGAATAATTTACTATAGGAAAGGCAATCCCTGGCGTAATTAAAATTTGCGACAGTAAAAAATTATTTTTTGAATAATTTACTATAGAAAAGGCAATACCTGGCGTAATTAAAATTTGCGACAGTAGAAAATTATTTTTTGAATAATTTACTATAGAAAAGGCAATCCCTGGCGCAATTTAAATTTGCGACAGTAGAAAATTATTTTTTGAATAATTTACTATAGAAAAGGCAATCCCTGGCGTAATTAAAATTTGCGACAGTATAAAATTATTTTTTGAATAATTTACTATAGAAAAGGCAATTCCTGGCGCACTTAAAATTTGCGACAGTAAAAAATTATTTTTTGAATAATTTACTATAGAAAAGTCAATCCCTGGCGTAATTAAAATTTGCGACAGTAGAAAATTATTTTTTGAATAATTTACTATAGAATAGGCAATCCCTGGCGCACTTAAAATTTGCGACAGTAGAAAATTATTTTTTGAATAATTTACTATAGAAAAGGCAATCCCTGGCGTAATTAAAATTTGCGACAGTAGAAAATTATTTTTTGAATAATTTACTATAGAAAAGGCAATCCCTGGCGTAATTAAAATTTGCGACAGTATAAAATTATTTTTTGCAAAATTTACTATAGAAAAGGCAATCCCTGGCGTGATTAAAATTTGCGACAGTAGAAAATTATTTTTTGAATAATTTACTATAAAAAGGCAATCCCTGGCGTAATTAAAATTTGCGACAATAGAAAATTATTTTTTGAATAATTTACTATAGAAAAGGCAATCCCTGGCGTAATTAAAATTTGCGACAGTAGAAAATTATTTTTTGAATAATTTACTATAGAAAAGGCAATCCCTGGCGTAATT
Organism: Dioctria linearis; assembly: GCA_963930735.1. Taxonomy (NCBI): domain Eukaryota; kingdom Metazoa; phylum Arthropoda; class Insecta; order Diptera; family Asilidae; genus Dioctria; species Dioctria linearis. The sequence continues at coordinate 75,527 of CAWVNZ010001248.1, forward strand.
AAAATTTGCGACAGTAGAAAATTATTTTTTGAATAATTTACTATAGAAAAGGCAATCCCTGGCGTATTACAATTTGCGACAGTAAAAAATTAATTTGTGAGAAATTTACTATAGAAAAGGCAATCCCTGGGATATTTAAAATTTGCGACAGTAAAAAATTATTTTTTGAATAATTTACTATAGAAAAGGCCATCCCTGGCGCAATTAAAATTTGCGACAGTAGAAAATTATTTTTTGAATAATTTACTGTAGAAAGGCAATCCCTGGCGCACTTAAAATTTGCGACAGTAAAAAATTATTTTTTGAATAATTTACTATAGAAAGGGCAATCCCTGGCGACTTAAAATTTGCGACAGTAAAAAATTATTTTTTGAATAATTTACTATAGAAAAGGCAATCCCTGGCGTAATTAAAATTTGCGACAGTAAAAAATATTTTTTGAATAATTTACTATAGAAAAGGCAATCCCTGGCGCAATTACAATTTGCGACAGTTGAAAATTATTTTTTGAATAATTTACTATAGAAAAGGCAATCCCTGGCGCAATTAAAATTTGCGACAGTAAAAAATTATTTTTTGCAAAATTTACTATAGAAAAGGCAATCCCTGGCGCACTTAAAATTTGCGACAGTAAAAAATTATTTTTTGAATAATTTACTATAGAAAAGGCAATGCCTGGCGTAATTAAAATTTTCGACAGTAAAAAATTAATATTTTGAAAAATTTACTGTAGAAAAGTCAATCCCTGGCGTAATTAAAATTTGCGACAGTAGAAAATTATTTTTTGAATAATTTACTGTAGAAAGGTAATCCCTGGCGCACTTAAAATTTGCGACAGTATATAATTATTTTTTGAATAATTTACTATAGAAAAGGCAATCCCTGGCGCAATTAAAATTTGCGACAGTAAAAAATTATTTTTTGAATAATTTACTATAGAAAAGGCAATCCCTGGCGTAATTAAAATTTGCGACAGTAGAAAATTATTTTTTGAATAATTTACTATAGGAAAGGCAATCCCTGGCGTAATTAAAATTTGCGACAGTAAGAAATTAATTTGTGTGAACTTTACTATAGAAAAGGCCATCCCTGGGATATTTAAAATTTGCGACAGTATAAAATTATTTTTTGCAAAATTTACTATATAAAAAGGCAATCCCTGGCGTAATTAAAATTTTCGACAGTAAAAAATTAATATTTTGAAAAATTTACTGTAGAAAAGGCAATCCCTGGCGCAATTAAAATTTGCGACAGTAGAAAATTATTTTTTGAATAATTTACTATAGAAAAGGCAATCCCTGGCGTAATTAAAATTTGCGACAGTATAAAATTATTTTTTGAATAATTTACTATAGAAAAGGCAATCCCTGGCGCACTTAAAATTTGCGACAGTAAAAAATTATTTTTTGAATAATTTACTATAGAAAAGTCAATCCCTGGCGTAATTAAAATTTGCGACAGTACAAAATTATTTTTTGAATAATTTACTATAGAATAGGCAATCCCTGGCGCACTTAAAATTTGCGACAGTAGAAAATTATTTTTTGAATAATTTACTATAGAAAAGGCAATCCCTGGCGTAATTAAAATTTGCGACAGTAGAAAATTATTTTTTGAAAAATTTACTGTAGAAAGGTAATCCCTGGCGCACTTAAAATTTGCGACAGTATAAAATTATTTTTTGAATAATTTACTATAGAAAAGGCAATACCTGGCGCAATTAAAATTTGCGACAGTAAAAAATTATTTTTTGAATAATTTACTATAGAAACGGCAATCCCTGGCGTAATTAAAATTTGCGACAGTAGAAAATTATTTTTTGAATAATTTACTATAGGAAAGGCAATCCCTGGCGTAATTAAAATTTGCGACAGTAAAAAATTATTTTTTGAATAATTTACTATAGAAAAGGCAATACCTGGCGTAATTAAAATTTGCGACAGTAGAAAATTATTTTTTGAATAATTTACTATAGAAAAGGCAATCCCTGGCGCAATTTAAATTTGCGACAGTAGAAAATTATTTTTTGAATAATTTACTATAGAAAAGGCAATCCCTGGCGAAATTAAAATTTGCGACAGTATAAAATTATTTTTTGAATAATTTACTATAGAAAAGGCAATCCCTGGCGCACTTAAAATTTGCGACAGTAAAAAATTATTTTTTGAATAATTTACTATAGAAAAGTCAATCCCTGGCGTAATTAAAATTTGCGACAGTAGAAAATTATTTTTTGAATAATTTACTATAGAATAGGCAATCCCTGGCGCACTTAAAATTTGCGACAGTAGAAAATTATTTTTTGAATAATTTACTATAGAAAAGGCAATCCCTGGCGTAATTAAAATTTGCGACAGTAGAAAATTATTTTTTGAATAATTTACTATAGAAAAGGCAATCCCTGGCGTAATTAAAATTTGCGACAGTATAAAATTATTTTTTGCAAAATTTACTATAGAAAAGGCAATCCCTGGCGTGATTAAAATTTGCGACAATATAAAATTATTTTTTGAAAAATTTACTATATAAAAGGCAATCCCTGGCGTAATTAAAATTTGCGACAGTAAAAAATTATTTTTTGAATAATTTACTATAGAAAAGGCAATCCCTGGCGTATTTAAAATTTGCGACAGTAAAAAATTATTTTTTGAATAATTTACTATAGAAAAGGCAATCCCTGGCGTATTTAAAATTTGCGACAGTAAGAAATTAATTTGTGTGAAATTTACTATAGAAAAGGCCATCCCTGGGATATTTAAAATTTGCGACAGTATAAAATAATTTTTTGCAAAATTTACTATAGAAAAGGCAATCCCTGGCGTAATTAAAATTTTCGATAGTAAAAAATTAATATTTTGAAAAATTTACTGTAGAAAGGGCAATCCCTGGCGACTTAAAATTTGCGACAGTAAAAAATTATTTTTTGAATAATTTACTATAGAAAAGGCAATCCCTGGCGTAATTAAAATTTGCGACAGTAAAAAATATTTTTTGAATAATTTACTATAGAAAAGGCAATCCCTGGCGCAATTACAATTTGCGACAGTTGAAAATTATTTTTTGAATAATTTACTATAGAAAAGGCAATCCCTGGCGCAATTAAAATTTGCGACAGTAAAAAATTATTTTTTGCAAAATTTACTATAGAAAAGGCAATCCCTGGCGCACTTAAAATTTGCGACAGTAAAAAATTATTTTTTGAATAATTTACTATAGAAAAGGCAATCCCTGGCGTAATTAAAATTTTCGACAGTAAAAAATTAATATTTTGAAAAATTTACTGTAGAAAAGGCAATCCCTGGCGCAATTAAAATTTGTGACAGTAGAAAATTATTTTATGAATAATTTACTATAGAAAAGGCAATACCTGGCGTAATTAAAATTTGCGACAGTAAAAAATTATTTTTTGAATAATTTACTATAGAAAAGGCAATCCCTGGCGTAATTAAAATTTTCGACAGTAAAAAATTAATATTTTGAAAAATTTACTGTAGAAAAGGCAATCCCTGGCGCAATTAAAATTTGCGACAGTAAAAAATTATTTTTTGAATAATTTACTATAGAAAAGGCAATCCCTGGAGCACTTAAAATTTGCGACAGTAGAAAATTATTTTTTGAATAATTTACTATAGAAAAGGCAATCCCTGGCGCACTTAAAATTTGCGACAGTAAAAAATTATTTTTTGAATAATTTACTATAGAAAAGTCAATCCCTGGCGTAATTAAAATTTGCGACAGTAGAAAATTATTTTTTGAATAATTTACTGTAGAAAGGTAATCCCTGGCGCACTTAAAATTTGCGACAGTATATAATTATTTTTTGAATAATTTACTATAGAAAAGGCAATCCCTGGCGCAATTAAAATTTGCGACAGTAAAAAATTATTTTTTGAATAATTTACTATAGAAAAGGCAATCCCTGGCGTAATTAAAATTTGCGACAGTAAAAAATTATTTTTTGAATAATTTACTATAGAAAAGGCAATCCCTGGCGCACTTAAAATTTGCGACAGTAAAAAACTATTTTTTGAATAATTTACTATAGAAAAGGCACTCCCTGGCGTAATTAAAATTTGCGACAGTAGAAAATTATTTTTTGAATAATTTACTATAGAAAAGGCAATCCCTGGCGTAATTAAAATTTTCGACAGTAAAAAATTATTTTTTGAATAATTTACTATAGAAAAGGCAATCCCTGGCGCACTTAAAATTTGCGACAGTAAAAAATTATTTTTTGAATAATTTACTATAGAAAAGGCAATCCCTGGCGTAATTAAAATTTGCGACAGTAGAAAATTATTTTTTGAATAATTTACTATAGAAAAGGCAATCCCTGGCGTAATTAAAATTTGCGACAGTAGAAAATTATTCTTTGAATAATTTACTATAGAAAAGGCAATCCCTGGCGTAATTAAAATTTGCGACAGTAGAAAATTATTTTTTGAATAATTTACTATAGAAAAGGCAATCCCTGGCGTAATTAAAATTTGCGACAGTAGAAAATTATTTTTTGAATAATTTACTATAGAAAAGGCAATCCCTGGCGTATTTAAAATTTGCGACAGTTAAAAATTAATTTGTGAGAAATTTACTATAGAAAAGGCAATCCCTGGGATATTTAAAATTTGCGACAGTAAAAAATTATTTTTTGAATAATTTACTATAGAAAAGGCCATCCCTGGCGCAATTAAAATTTGCGACAGTAGAAAATTATTTTTTGAATAATTTACTGTAGAAAAGCAATCCCTGGCGCACTTAAAATTTGCGACAGTAAAAAATTATTTTTTGAATAATTTACTATAGAAAGGGCAATCCCTGGCGACTTAAAATTTGCGACAGTAAAAAATTATTTTTTGAATAATTTACTATAGAAAAGGCAATCCCTGGCGTAATTAAAATTTGCGACAGTAAAAAATATTTTTTGAATAATTTACTATAGAAAAGGCAATCCCTGGCGCAATTACAATTTGCGACAGTTGAAAATTATTTTTTGAATAATTTACTATAGAAAAGGCAATCCCTGGCGCAATTAAAATTTGCGACAGTAAAAAATTATTTTTTGCAAAATTTACTATAGAAAAGGCAATCCCTGGCGCACTTAAAATTTGCGACAGTAAAAAATTATTTTTTGAATAATTTACTATAGAAAAGGCAATCCCTGGCGTAATTAAAATTTTCGACAGTAAAAAATTAATATTTTGAAAAATTTACTGTAGAAAAGGCAATCCCTGGCGCAATTAAAATTTGTGACAGTAGAAAATTATTTTATGAATAATTTACTATAGAAAAGGCAATACCTGGCGTAATTAAAATTTGCGACAGTAAAAAATTATTTTTTGAATAATTTACTATAGAAAAGGCAATCCCTGGCGTAATTAAAATTTTCGACAGTAAAAAATTAATATTTTGAAAAATTTACTGTAGAAAAGGCAATCCCTGGCGCAATTAAAATTTGCGACAGTAAAAAATTATTTTTTGAATAATTTACTATAGAAAAGGCAATCCCTGGAGCACTTAAAATTTGCGACAGTAGAAAATTATTTTTTGAATAATTTACTATAGAAAAGGCAATCCCTGGCGCACTTAAAATTTGCGACAGTAAAAAATTATTTTTTGAATAATTTACTATAGAACAGTCAATCCCTGGCGTAATTAAAATTTGCGACAGTAGAAAATTATTTTTTGAATAATTTACTGTAGAAAGGTAATCCCTGGCGCACTTAAAATTTGCGACAGTATATAATTATTTTTTGAATAATTTACTATAGAAAAGGCAATCCCTGGCGCAATTAAAATTTGCGACAGTAAAAAATTATTTTTTGAATAATTTACTATAGAAAAGGCAATCCCTGGCGTAATTAAAATTTGCGACAGTAGAAAATTATTTTTTGAATAATTTACTATAGGAAAGGCAATCCCTGGCGTAATTAAAATTTGCGACAGTAAGAAATTAATTTGTGTGAAATTTACTATAGAAAAGGCAATCCCTGGGATATTTAAAATTTGCGACAGTATAAAATTATTTTTTGCAAAATTTACTATAGAAAAGGCAATCCCTGGCGTAATTAAAATTTTCGACAGTAAAAAATTAATATTTTGAAAAATTTACTGTAGAAAAGGCAATCCCTGGCGCAATTAAAATTTGCGACAGTAGAAAATTATTTTTTGAATAATTTACTATAGAAAAGGCAATCCCTGGCGTAATTAAAATTTGCGACAGTATAAAATTATTTTTTGAATAATTTACTATAGAAAAGGCAATCCCTGGCGCACTTAAAATTTGCGACAGTAAAAAATTATTTTTTGAATAATTTACTATAGAAAAGTCAATCCCTGGCGTAATTAAAATTTGCGACAGTAGAAAATTATTTTTTGAATAATTTACTATAGAATAGGCAATCCCTGGCGCACTTAAAATTTGCGACAGTAGAAAATTATTTTTTGAATAATTTACTATAGAAAAGGCAATCCCTGGCGTAATTAAAATTTGCGACAGTAGAAAATTATTTTTTGAAAAATTTACTGTAGAAAGATAATCCCTGGCGCACTTAAAATTTGCGACAGTATAAAATTATTTTTTGAATAATTTACTATAGAAAAGGCAATCCCTGGCGCAATTAAAATTTGCGACAGTAAAAAATTATTTTTTGAATAATTTACTATAGAAACGGCAATCCCTGGCGTAATTAAAATTTGCGACAGTAGAAAATTATTTTTTGAATAATTTACTATAGGAAAGGCAATCCCTGGCGTAATTAAAATTTGCGACAGTAAAAAATTATTTTTTGAATAATTTACTATAGAAAAGGCAATACCTGGCGTAATTAAAATTTGCGACAGTAGAAAATTATTTTTTGAATAATTTACTATAGAAAAGGCAATCCCTGGCGCAATTTAAATTTGCGACAGTAGAAAATTATTTTTTGAATAATTTACTATAGAAAAGGCAATCCCTGGCGTAATTAAAATTTGCGACAGTATAAAATTATTTTTTGAATAATTTACTATAGAAAAGGCAATCCCTGGCGCACTTAAAATTTGCGACAGTAAAAAATTATTTTTTGAATAATTTACTATAGAAAAGTCAATCCCTGTCGTAATTAAAATTTGCGACAGTAGAAAATTATTTTTTGAATAATTTACTATAGAATAGGCAATCCCTGGCGCACTTCAAATTTGCGACAGTAGAAAATTATTTTTTGAATAATTTACTATAGAAAAGGCAATCCCTGGCGTAATTAAAATTTGCGACAGTAGAAAATTATTTTTTGAATAATTTACTATAGAAAAGGCAATCCCTGGCGTAATTAAAATTTGCGACAGTATAAAATTATTTTTTGCAAAATTTACTATAGAAAAGGCAATCCCTGGCGTGATTAAAATTTGCGACAGTATAAAATTATTTTTTGAAAAATTTACTATATAAAAGGCAATCCCTGGCGTAATTAAAATTTGCGACAGTAAAAAATTATTTTTTGAATAATTTACTATAGAAAAGGCAATCCCTGGCGTATTTAAAATTTGCGACAGTAAAAAATTATTTTTTGAATAATTTACTATAGAAAAGGCAATCCCTGGCGTATTTAAAATTTGCGACAGTAAGAAATTAATTTGTGTGAAATTTACTATAGAAAAGGCCATCCCTGGGATATTTAAAATTTGCGACAGTATAAAATTATTTTTTGCAAAATTTACTATAGAAAAGGCAATCCCTGGCGTAATTAAAATTTTCGATAGTAAAAAATTAATATTTTGAAAAATTTACTGTAGAAAAGGCAATCCCTGGCGCAATTTAAATTTGCGACAGTAAAAAATTATTTTTTGAATAATTTACTATAGAAAAGGCAATCCCTGGCGTAATTAAAATTTGCGACAGTAAAAAATTATTTTTTGAATAATTTACTATAGAAAAGGCAATCCCTGGCGCAATTAAAATTTGCGACAGTAAAAAATTATTTTTTGCAAAATTTACTATAGAAAAGGCAATCCCTGGCGTATTTAAAATTTGCGACAGTATAAAATTAATTTTTGAAAAATTGACTGTAGAAAAGGCAATCCCTGGCGTAATTAAAATTTGCGCCAGTAGAAAATTATTTTTTGAATAATTTACTATAGAAAAGACAATCCCTGGCGTAATTAAAATTTGCGACAGTAGATAATTATTTTTTGAATAATTTATTATAGAAAAGGCAATCCCTGGCGTAATTAAAATTTGCGACAGTATAAAATTATTTTTTGCAAAATTTACTATAGAAAAGGCAATCCCTGGCGTAATTAAAATTTGCGACAGTATAAAATTATTTTTTGAAAAATTTACTATATAAAAGGCAATCCCTGGCGTAATTAAAATTTGCGACAGTAAAAAATTATTTTTTGAATAATTTACTATAGAAAAGGCAATCCCTGGCGTAATTAAAATTTGCGACAGTATAAAATTATTTTTTGCAAAATTTACTATAGAAAAGGCAATCCCTGGCGTAATTAAGACTTGCGATAGTAAAAAATTATTTTTTGAAAAATTTACTATAGAAAAGGCAATCCCTGGCGCAATTACAATTTGCGACAGTAAAAAATTATTTTTTGAAAAATTTACTGTAGAAAGGCAATCCCTGGCGCAATTAAAACTTGCGATAGTAAAAAATTATTTTTTGAATAATTTACTATAGAAAAGGCAAACCCTGGCGTAATTAAAATTTGCGACAGTTGAAAATAATTTTTTGAATAATTTACTATAGAAAAGGCAATCCGTGGCGCAATTAAAATTTGCGACAGTATAAAATTATTTTTTGAATAATTTACTATAGAAAAGGCAATCCCTGGCGCACTTAAAATTTGCGACAGTAGAAAATTATTTTTGGCAAAATTTATTATAGAAAAGGCAATCCCTGGCGCAATTAAAATTTGCGACAGTAAAAAATTATTTTTTGAATAATTTACTATAGAAAAGGCAATCCCTGGCGTAATTAAAATTTGCGACAGTATAAAATTATTTTTTGAATAATTTACTATAGAAAAGGCAATCCCTGGCGTAATTAAAATTTGCGATAGTAAAAAATTATTTTTTGAATAATTTACTATAGAAAAGGCAATCCCTGGCGTAATTAAAATTTGCGACAGTTGAAAATTATTTTTTGAATAATTTACTATAAAAAGGCCATCCCTGGCGCAATTAAAATTTGCGACAGTAAAAAATTATTTTTTGAATAATTTACTATAGAAAAGGCAATCCCTGGCGTAATTAAAATTTGCGGCAGTATAAAATTATTTTTTGAAAAATTTACTATATAAAAGGAAATCCCTGGCGTAATTAAAATTTGCGACAGTATAAAATTATTTTTTGAATAATTTACTATATAAAAGGCAATCCCTGGCGTATTTAAAATTTGCGACAGTATAAAATTATTTTTTGAATAATTTACTATAGAAAAGGCAATCCCTGGCGTAATTAAAATTTGCGACAGTATAAAATTATTTTTTGAATAATTTACTATAGAAAAGGCAATCCCTGGCGTAATTAAAATTTGCGACAGTATAAAATTAATTTTTGAAAAATTTACTATATAAAAGGCAATCCCTGGCGCACTTAAAGTTTGCGACAGTAGAAAATTATTTTTTGAATAATTTACTATACAAAAGGAAATCCCTGGCGTAATTAAAACTTGCGACAGTAGAAAATTATTTTTTGAATAATTTACTAAAGAAAAGGCAATCCCTGGCGTAATTAAAATTTGCGACAGTAGAAAATTATTTTTTGAATAATTTACTATAGAAAAGGCAATCCCTGGCGTACTTAAAATTTGCGACAGTGTAAAATTAATTTTTGAATAATTTACTATAGAAAAGGCAATCCCTGGCGCACTTAAAATTTGCGACAGTAGAAAATTATTTTTTGAATAATTTACTATAGAAAAGGCAATCCCTGGCGTAATTAATATTTGCGACAGTAGAAAATTATTTTTTGAATAATTTACTATAGAAAAGGCAATCCCTGGCGCAATTAAAATTTGCGACAGTAAAAAATTATTTTTTGCAAAATTTACTATGGAAAAGGCAATCCCTGGCGCAATTAAAATTTGCGACAGTAGAAAATTATTTTTGAAAAATTTACTATAGAAAAGGCAATCCCTGGCGTAATTAAAACTTGTGACAGTATAAAATTATTTTTTGAATAGTTTACTATAGAAAAGGCAATCCCTGGCGTAATTAAAATTTGCGACAGTTGAAAATTATTTTTTGAATAATTTACTATAGAAAAGGCAATCCCTGGCGTAATTAAAATTTGCGACAGTTGAAAATTATTTTTTGAATAATTTACTATAGAAAAGGCAATCCCTGGCGTAATTAAAATTTGCGACAGTAGAAAATTATTTTTTGAATAATTTACTATAGAAAAGGCAATCCCTGGCGCACTTAAAATTTGCGACAGTAAAAAAATATTTTTTGAATAATTTACTATAGAAAAGGCAATCCCTGGCCCAATTACAATTTGCGACAGTTGAAAATTATTTTTTGAATAATTTACTATAGAAAAGGCAATCCCTGGCACAATTAAAATTTGCGACAGTAAAAAATTATTTTTTGAATTATTTACTATAGAAAAGGCAATCCCTGGCGCACTTAAAATTTGCGACAGTAAAACATTATTTTTCGCAAAATTTACTATAGAAAAGGCAATCCCTGGCGCACTTAAAATTTGCGACAGTAAAAAATTATTTTTTGAATAATTTACTATAGAAAAGGCAATCCCTGGCGTAATTAAAATTTGCGACAGTAAAAAATTATTTTTTGAATAATTTACTATAGAAAAGGCAATCCCTGGCGTATTTAAAATTTGCGACAGTAAAAAATTATTTTTTGAATAATTTACTATAGAAAAGGCAATCCCTGGCGTATTTAAAATTTGCGACAGTAGAAAATTATTTTTTGAATAATTTACTATAGAAAAGGCAATCCCTGGCGCACTTAAAATTTGCGACAGTAAAAAATAATTTTTTGAATAAATTACTATAGTAAAGGCAATCCCTGGCGTAATTAAAATTTGCGACAGTTGAAAATTATTTTTTGAATAATTTACTATAGAAAAGGCAATCCCTGGCGTAATTAAAATTTGCGACAGTATAAAATTATTTTTTGAATAATTTACTATAGAAAAGGCAATCCCTGGCGAAATTAAAATTTGCGACAGTTGAAAATTATTTTGTGAGAAATTTACTATAGAAATGGTAATCCCTGGCGTAATTAAAATTTGCGACAGTAGAAAATTATTTTGTGAGAAATTTACTATAGAAAAGGCAATCCCTGGCGTAATTAAAATTTGCGACAGTAGAAAATTATTTTTTGAAAAGTTTACTATAGAAAAGGCAATCCCTGGCGCAATTAAAATTTGCGACAGTAAAAAATTATTTTTTGCAAAGTTTACTATAGAAAAGGCAATCCCTGGGGCAATTAAAATTTGCGACAGTAAAAAATTATTTTTTGCAAAATTTACTGTAGAATAGGCAATCCCTGGCGGATTTGAAATTTGCGACAGTAAAAAATATTTTTTTTGCAAAATTTACTATAGAAAAGGCAATCCCTGGCGTAATTAAAATTTGCGACAATAGAAAATTATTTTTTGAATAATTTACTATAGAAAAGGCAATCCCTGGCGCAATTAAAATTTGCGACAGTAGAAAATTATTTTTTGAATAATTTACTATAGAAAAGGCAATCCCTGGCGTAATTAAAATTTGGAACAGTAAAAAATTATTTTTTGCAAAATTTACTATAGAAAAGGCAATCCCTGGCGCCTTAAAATTTGCGACAGTAAAAAATTATTTTTTGAATAATTTACTATAGAAAAGGCAATCCCTGGCGTAATTAAAATTTGCGACAGTAGAAAATTATTTTTTGAATAATTTACTATAGAAAAGGCAATCCCTGGCGCAATTAAAATTTGCGACAGTAAAAAATTATTTTTTGAATAATTTACTATAGAAAAGGCAATCCCTGGCGTATTTAAAATTTGCGACAGTAAAAAATTATTTTTTGAATAATTTACTATAGAAAAGGCAATCCCTGGCGTATTTAAAATTTGCGACAGTAGAAAATTATTTTTTGAATAATTTACTATAGGAAAGGCAATCCCTGGCGTAATTAAAATTTGCGACAGTATAAAATTATTTTTTGAATAATTTACTATAGAAAAGGCAATCCCTGGCGTAATTAAAATTTGCGACAGTTGAAAATTATTTTGTGAGAAATTTACTATAGAAAAGGCAATCCCTGGCGTAATTAAAATTTGCGACAGTAGAAAATTATTTTTTGAAAAGTTTACTATAGAAAACGCATTCCCTGGCGTAATTAAAATTTGCGACAGTAAAAAAATATTTTTTGAATAATTTACTGTAGAAAAGGCAATCCCTGGCGCAATTAAAATTTGCGACAGTAGAAAATTATTTTTTGAATAATTTACTATAGAAAAGGCAATCCCTGGCGTAATTAAAATTTGCGACAGTAGAAAATTATTTTGTGAGAAATTTACTATAGAAAAGGCAATCCCTGGCGTAATTAAAATTTGCGACAGTAGAAAATTATTTTTTGAAAAGTTTACTATAGAAAAGGCAATCCCTGGCGCAATTAAAATTTGCGACAGTAAAAAATTATTTTTTGCAAAGTTTACTATAGAAAAGGCAATCCCTGGGGCAATTAAAATTTGCGACAGTAAAAAATTATTTTTTGCAAAATTTACTGTAGAATAGGCAATCCCTGGCGGATTTGAAATTTGCGACAGTAAAAAATATTTTTTTTGCAAAATTTACTATAGAAAAGGCAATCCCTGGCGTAATTAAAATTTGCGACAATAGAAAATTATTTTTTGAATAATTTACTATAGAAACGGCAATCCCTGGCGCAATTAAAATTTGCGACAGTAGAAAATTATTTTTTGAATAATTTACTATAGGAAAGGCAATCCCTGGCGCAATTAAAATTTGCGACAGTAGAAAATTATTTTTTGAATAATTTACTATAGAAAAGGCAATCCCTGGCGTAATTAAAATTTGCGACAGTAGAAAATTATTTTGTGAGAAATTTACTATAGAAAAGGCAATCCCTGGCGTAATTAACATTTGCGACAGTAGAAAAATTATTTTTTGAAAAGTTTACTATAGAAAAGGCAATCCCTGGCGCAATTAAAATTTGCGACAGTAAAAAATTATTTTTTGCAAAGTTTACTATAGAAAAGGCAATCCCTGGGGCAATTAAAATTTGCGACAGTAAAAAATTATTTTTTGCAAAATTTACTGTGGAATAGGCAATCCCTGGCGGATTTGAAATTTGCGACAGTAAAAAATATTTTTTTTGCAAAATTTATTATAGAAAAGGCAATCCCTGGCGTAATTAAAATTTGCGACAATAGAAAATTATTTTTTGAATAATTTACTATAGAAACGGCAATCCCTGGCGCAATTAAAATTTGCGACAGTAGAAAATTATTTTTTGAATAATTTACTATAGAAAAGGCAATCCCTGGCGCAATTAAAATTTGCGACAGTAAAAAATTATTTTTTGAATAATTTACTATAGAAAAGGCAATCCCTGGCGTATTTAAAATTTGCGACAGTAGAAAATTATTTTTTGAATAATTTACTATAGGAAAGGCAATCCCTGGCGTAATTAAAATTTGCGACAGTAAAAAATTATTTTTTGAATAATTTACTATAGAAAAGGCAATCCCTGGCGTAATTAAAATTTGCGACAGTAAAAAATTATTTTTTGAATAATTTACTATAGAAAAGGCAATCCCTGGCGCACTTAAAATTTGCGACAGTAGAAAATTATTTTTTGAATAATTTACTATAGAAAAGGCAATCCCTGGCGTAATTAAAATTTGGAACAGTAAAAAATTATTTTTTGAATAATTTACTATAGAAAAGGCAATCCCTGGCGCACTTAAAATTTGCGACAGTAAAAAATTATTTTTTGAATAATTTACTATAGGAAAGGCAATCCCTGGCGTAATTAAAATTTGCGACAGTAGAAAATTATTTTTTCAATAATTTACTATAGAAAAGGCAATCCTGGCGTAATTAAAATTTGCGACAGTAGAAAATTATTTTTTGAATAATTTACTATAGAAAAGGCAATCCCTGGCGCAATTAAAATTTGCGACAGTAAAAAATTATTTTTTGAATAATTTACTATAGAAAAGGCAATCCCTGGCGTATTTAAAATTTGCGACAGTAGAAAATTATTTTTTGAATAATTTACTATAGGAAAGGCAATCCCTGGCGTAATTAAAATTTGCGACAGTAAAAAATTATTTTTTGAATAATTTACTATAGAAAAGGCAATCCCTGGCGTAATTAAAATTTGCGACAGTAAAAAATTATTTTTGAATAATTTACTATAGAAAAGGCAATCCCTGGCGCACTTAAAATTTGCGACAGTAGAAAATTATTTTTTGAATAATTTACTATAGAAAAGGCAATCCCTGGCGTAATTAAAATTTGGAACAGTAAAAAATTATTTTTTGAATAATTTACTATAGAAAAGGCAATCCCTGGCGCACTTAAAATTTGCGACAGTAAAAAATTATTTTTTGAATAATTTACTATAGGAAAGGCAATCCCTGGCGTAATTAAAATTTGCGACAGTAGAAAATTAATTTTTCAATAATTTACCATATAAAAGGCAATCCCTGGCGCAATTAAAATTTGCGACAGTAAAAAATTATTTTTTGAATAATTTACTATAGAAAAGGCAATCCCTGGCGCACTTAAAATTTGCGACAGTAGAAAATTATTTTTTGAATAATTTACTATAGAAAAGGCAATCCCTGGCGTAATTAAAATTTGGAACAGTAAAAAATTATTTTTTGCAAAATTTACTATAGAAAAGGCAATCCCTGGCGCACTTAAAATTTGCGACAGTAAAAAATTATTTTTTGAATAATTTACTATAGAAAAGGCAATCCCTGGCGTAATTAAAATTTGCGACAGTAGAAAATTATTTTTTGAATAATTTACTATAGAAAAGGCAATCCCTGGCGCAATTAAAATTTGCGACAGTAAAAAATTATTTTTTGAATAATTTACTATAGAAAAGGCAATCCCTGGCGTATTTAAAATTTGCGACAGTAAAAAATTATTTTTTGAATGATTTACTATAGAAAAGGCAATCCCTGGCGTATTTAAAATTTGCGACAGTAGAAAATTATTTTTTGAATAATTTACTATAGGAAAGGCAATCCCTGGCGTAATTAAAATTTGCGACAGTATAAAATTATTTTTTGAATAATTTACTATAGAAAAGGCAATCCCTGGCGTAATTAAAATTTGCGACAGTTGAAAATTATTTTGTGAGAAATTTACTATAGAAAAGGCAATCCCTGGCGTAATTAAAATTTGCGACAGTAGAAAATTATTTTTTGAAAAGTTTACTATAGAAAACGCATTACCTGGCGTAATTAAAATTTGCGACAGTAAAAAATTATTTTTGAATAACTTACTATAGAAAAGGCAATCCCTGGCGCAATTAAAATTTGCGACAGTAGAAAATTATTTTTTGAATAATTTACTATAGAAAAGGCAATCCCTGGCGTAATTAAAATTTGCGACAGTAGAAAATTATTTTGTGAGAAATTTACTATAGAAAAGGTAATCCCTGGCGTAATTAAAATTTGCGACAGTAGAAAATTATTTTTGGAAAAGTTTACTATAGAAAAGGCAATCCCTGGCGCAATTAAAATTTGCGACAGTAAAAAATTATTTTTTGCAAAGTTTACTATAGAAAAGGCAATCCCTGGGGCAATTAAAATTTGCGACAGTAAAAAATTATTTTTTGCAAAATTTACCGTAGAATAGGCAATCCCTGGTGGATTTGAAACTTGCGACAGTAAAAAATATTTTTTTTGCAAAATTTACTATAGAAATTTACTATGGCGTAATTAAAATTTGCGACAATAGAAAATTATTTTTTGAATAATTTACTATAGAAACGGCAATCCCTGGCGCAATTAAAATTTGCGACAGTAGAAAATTATTTTTTGAATAATTTACTATAGAAAAGGCAATCCCTGGCGTAATTAAAATTTGGAACAGTAAAAAATTATTTTTTGCAAAATTTACTATAGAAAAGGCAATCCCTGGCGCACTTAAAATTTGCGACAGTAAAAAATTATTTTTTGAATAATTTACTATAGAAAAGGCAATCCCTGGCGTAAATAAAATTTGCGACAGTAGAAAATTATTTTTTGAATAATTTACTATAGAAAAGGCAATCCCTGGCGCAATTAAAATTTGCGACAGTAAAAAATTATTTTTTGAATAATTTACTATAGAAAAGGCAATCCCTGGCGTATTTAAAATTTGCGACAGTAAAAAATTATTTTTTGAATAATTTACTATAGAAAAGGCAATCCCTGGCGTATTTAAAATTTGCGACAGTAGAAAATTATTTTTTGAATAATTTACTATAGGAAAGGCAATCCCTGGCGTAATTAAAATTTGCGACAGTATAAAACTATTTTTTGAATAATTTACTATAGAAAAGGCAATCTCTGGCGTAATTAAAATTTGCGACAGTTGAAAATTATTTTGTGAGAAATTTACTATAGAAAAGGCAATCCCTGGCGTAATTAAAATTTGCGACAGTAGA
>CAWVNZ010001249.1:0-140554 GCA_963930735.1 Dioctria linearis
ACTATAGAAAAGGCAATCCCTGGCGTAATTAAAATTTGCGACAGTAAAAAATTAATTTTTGAAAAATTTACTATAGAAAAGGTAATCCCTGGCGTAATTAAAATTTGCGACAGGTAAAAAATAATTTTTTGAAAAATTTACTATAGAAAAGGCAATCCCTGGCGTAATTAAAATTTGCGACAGTAAAAAAAGTAATTTTTGAGAAATTTACTATAGAAAAGGCAATCCATGGCGTAATTAAAATTTGCGACAGTAATTTATTATTATTTTGAAAAATTACTATAGAAAAGGCAATCCCTTGCGTAATTAAAATTCGCGACAGTAAAAAATTAATTTTTTGAAAAATTTACTATAGAAAAAGCAATCCCTGGCGTAATTAAAATTTCCGACAGTAAAAAATTATTTTTTTAAAAATTTACTATAGAAAAGCCAATCTCTGGCGTATTTAAATTTAGCGACAGTAAAAAAATTAATTTTTGAAAAATTTACTACAGAAAAGGCAATCACTGGCGCAATTAAAATTTGCGACAGTAAAAAATCAATTTTTGAAAAATTTACTATAGAAAAGGCAATCCATAGCGTAATTAAAATTTGCGACAGTAAAAATTTATTTTTTGAAAAATTTACTATACAAAAGGCAATCCCTGACGTATTTAAAATTTTCCACAGTAAAAATTTATTTTTTGAAAAATTTACTATAGAAAAGGCAATCCCTGGCGTATTTAAAATTTGCGAGAGTAAAAAATTAATTTTTGAAAAATTTACTATAGAAAAGGCAATCCATGGCGTAATTAAAATTTGCGACAGTAAAAAATTTATTTTTTTGAAAAATTTAGTATAGATAAGGCAATCCCTGGCTTATTTAAAATTTGCGACAGTAAAAATTTATTTTTTGAAAAATTTACTATAGAAAAGGGCAATCCCTGGCGTAATTAAAATTAGCGACAGTAAAAAATTAATTTTTGAAAAATTTACTACAGAAAAGGCAATCCCTGGCGCAATTAAAATATGCGACAGTAAAAATTAATTTATTTTTTTGAAAAATTTACTATAGAAAAGGCAATCCCTGGCGTATTTAAAATATGCGACAGTAAAAAATTAATTTTTGAAAAATTTTACTATAGAAAAGGTAATCCCTGGCGTAATTAAAATTTGCGACAGTAAAAAATAATTTTTTTGAAAAATTTACTATAGAAAAGGCAATCCCTGGCGTAACTAAAATTTGCGACAGTAAAAAAAGTAATTTTTGAGAAATTTACTATAGAAAAGGCAATCCATGGCGTAATTAAAATTTGCGACAGTAATTTATTATTATTTGAAAAATTACTATAGAAAAGGCAATCCCTTGCGTAATTAAAATTCGCGACAGTAAAAAATTAATTTTTGAAAAATTTACTATAGAAAAAGCAATCCCTGGCGTAATTAAAATTTCCGACAGTAAAAAATTATTTTTTTAAAAATTTACTATAGAAAAGCCAATCTCTGGCGTATTTAAATTTAGCGACAGTAAAAAATTAATTTTTGAAAAATTTACTACAGAAAAGGCAATCACTGGCGCAATTAAAATTTGAGACAGTAAAAAATCAATTTTTGAAAAATTTACTATAGAAAAGGCAATCCATGGCGTAATTAAAATTTGCGACAGTAAAAATTTATTTTTTGAAAAATTTACTATACAAAAGGCAATCCCTGACGTATTTAAAATTTTCCACAGTAAAAATTTATTTTTTTGAAAAATTTACTATAGAAAAGGCAATCCCTGGCGTATTTAAAATTTGCGAGAGTAAAAAATTAATTTTTGAAAAATTTACTATAGAAAAGGCAATCCATGGCGTAATTAAAATTTGCGACAGTAAAAATTTATTTTTTGAAAAATTTAGTATAGATAAGGCAATCCCTGGCTTATTTAAAATTTGCGACAGTAAAAAATTTATTTTTTGAAAAATTTACTATAGAAAAGGCAATCCCTGGCGTAATTAAAATTAGCGACAGTAAAAAATTAATTTTTGAAAAAATTTACTACAGAAAAGGCAATCCCTGGCGCAATTAAAATATGCGACAGTAAAAATTAATTTATTTTTTGAAAAATTTACTATAGAAAAGGCAATCCCTGGGCGTATTTAAAATATGCGACAGTAAAAAATTATTTTTTGCAAAATTTACTATAGAAAAGGCAATCCCTGGCGTATTTAAAATTTCCGACAGTAAAAAAATTAATTTTTGAAAAATTTACTATAGAAAAGGCAATCCCTGGCGTAATTAAAATTTGCGACAGTAAAAAACTAATTTTTGAAAACTTTACTATAGAAAAGGCAATCCCTGGCGTAATTAAAATTTGCGACAGTAAAACTTTATTTTTTTGAAAAATTTACTATAGAAAAGGCAATCCCTGGCGTATTTAAAATATGCGACAGTAAAAAATTATTTTTTGTAAAATTTACTATAGAAAAGGCAATCCCTGGCGTATTTAAAATTTCCGACAGTAAAAAATTAATTTTTGAAAAATTTACTGTAGAAAAGGCAATCCTTGGCGTATTTAAAATTTGCCACAGTAAAAAATTAATTTTTGAAAAATTTACTATAGAAAAGGCAATCCCTGGCGTAATTAAAATCTGCGACAGTAAAAATTTATTTTTTGAAAAATTTACTATAGAAAAAGGCAATCCCTGGCGTATTTAAAATATGCGACAGTAACAAATTATTTTTTGAAAAATTTACTATAGAAAAGGCAAATCCTGGCGTATTTAAAATTTCCGACAGTAAAAAATTAATTTTTGAAAAATTTACTATAGAAAAGGCAATCCCTGGCGTAATTAAAATCTGCGACAGTAAAAATTTATTTTTTGAAAAATTTACTATAGAAAAAGCAATCCCTGGCGTATTTAAAATATGCGACAGTAACAAATTATTTTTTGAAAAATTTTACTATAGAAAAGGCAATCCCTGGCGTATTTAAAATTTCCGACAGTAAAAAATTAATTTTTGAAAAATTTACTATAGAAAAGGCAATCTCTGGCGTATTTAAAATTTTCGACAGTAAAAAATTAATTTTTGAAAAATTTACTATAGAAAAGGCAATCCATGCCGTAATTAAAACTTGCGACAGTAAAAATTTATTTTTTGAAAAAGTTACTATAGAAAAGGCAATCCCTGGCGTATTTAAAATTTGCGAGGGTAAAAATTTATTTTTTTGAAAAATTTACTATAGAAAAGGCAATCCCTGGCGTATTTAAAATTTGCGACAGTAAAAAATTAATTTTGAAAAATTTACTATTGAAAAGGCAATCCCTGCGTAATTAAAATTTGCGACAGTAAAAAATTATTTTTTTGAAAAATTTACTATATAAAAGGCAATTCCGGTCTTAATTAAAATATACGACAGTAAAAAATTATTTTGTGAAAAATTTACTATAGAAAAGGGCAATCCCTGGCGTAATTAAAATTTGCGACAGTAAAAAAAAAATTTTTTGAAAAATTTACTATAGAAAAGGCAATCCCTGGCGTAATTAAAATTTGCGACAGTAAAAAAATTAATTATTGAAAAATTTACTATAGAAAAGGCAATCCCTGGCGTATTTAAAATATCCGACAGTAAAAAATAATTTTTTGAAAAATTTACTATAGAAAAGGCAATCCCTGGCGTAATTAAAACTTGCGACAGTAAAAAATTATGTTTTGAAAATTTACTATAGAAAAGCAATCCCTGGCGTATTTAAAATTTCCGACAGTAAATATAATTTTTTTGAAAAATTTACTATAGAAAAGGCAATCCCTGGCGTAATTAAAATTTGCGACAGTAAAAAAGTAATTTTTGAGAAATTTACTATAGAAAAGGCAATCCATGGGCGTAATTAAAATTTGCGACAGTAATTTATTATTATTTGAAAAATTTACTATAGAAAAGGCAATCCCTGGCGTATTTAAAATATCCGACAGTAAAAAATAATTTTTTTGAAAAATTTACTATAGAAAAGGCAATCCCTGGCGTAATTAAAACTTGCGACAGTAAAAAATTAATTATTGAAAAATTTACTATAGAAAAGGCAATCCCTGGCGTATTTAAAATATCCGACAGTAAAAAATAATTTTTTGAAAAATTTACTATAGAAAAGGCAATCCCTGGCGTAATTAAAATTTGCGACAGTAAAAAATTAATTTTTGAAAAATTTACTATAGAAAAGGTAATCCCTGGCGTAATTAAAATTTGCGACAGTAAAAAATAATTTTTTGAAAAATTTACTATAGAAAAGGCAATCCCTGGCGTAATTAAAATTTGCGACAGTAAAAAAAGTAATTTTTGAGAAATTTACTATAGAAAAGGCAAATCCATGGCGTAATTAAAATTTGCGACAGTAATTTATTATTATTTGAAAAAATTACTATAGAAAAGGCAATCCCTTGCGTAATTAAAATTCGCCGACAGTAAAAAATTAATTTTTGAAAAATTTACTATAGAAAAAGCAATCCCTGGCGTAATTAAAATTTCCGACAGTAAAAAATTATTTTTTTAAAAATTTACTATAGAAAAGCCAATCTCTGGCGTATTTAAATTTAGCGACAGTAAAAAATTAATTTTTGAAAAATTTACTACAGAAAAGGCAATCACTGGCGCAATTAAAATTTGCGACAGTAAAAAATCAATTTTTGAAAAATTTACTATAGAAAAGGCAATCCATAGCGTAATTAAAATTTGCGACAGTAAAAATTTATTTTTTGAAAAATTTACTATACAAAAGGCAATCCCTGACGTATTTAAAATTTTCCACAGTAAAAATTTATTTTTTGAAAATTTACTATAGAAAAGGCAATCCCTGGCGTATTTAAAATTTGCGAGAGTAAAAAATTAATTTTTGAAAAATTTACTATAGAAAAAGGCAATCCATGGCGTAATTAAAATTTGCGACAGTAAAAATTTATTTTTTGAAAAATTTAGTATAGATAAGGCAATCCCTGGCTTATTTAAAATTTGCGACAGTAAAAATTTATTTTTTGAAAAAATTTACTATAGAAAAGGCAATCCCTGGCGTAATTAAAATTAGCGACAGTAAAAAATTAATTTTTGAAAAATTTACTACAGAAAAGGCAATCCCTGGCGCAATTAAAATATGCGACAGTAAAAATTAATTTATTTTTTGAAAAATTTACTATAGAAAAGGCAATCCCTGGCGTATTTAAAATATGCGACAGTAAAAAATTATTTTTTGCAAAATTTACTATAGAAAAAGGCAATCCCTGGCGTATTTAAAATTTCCGACAGTAAAAAATTAATTTTTTGAAAAATTTACTATAGAAAAGGCAATCCCTGCGTAATTAAAATTTGCGACAGTAAAAAACTAATTTTTGAAAACTTTACTATAGAAAAGGCAATCCCTGGCGTAATTAAAATTTGCGACAGTAAAACTTTATTTTTTTTGAAAAATTTACTATAGAAAAGGCAATCCCTGGCGTATTTAAAAATATGCGACAGTAAAAAAATTATTTTTTGTAAAATTTACTATAGAAAAGGCAATCCCTGGCGTATTTAAAATTTCCGACAGTAAAAAATTAATTTTTGAAAAATTTACTGTAGAAAAGGCAATCCTTGGCGTATTTAAAATTTGCCACAGTAAAAAATTAATTTTTGAAAAATTTACTATAGAAAAGGCAATCCCTGGCGTAATTAAAATCTGCGACAGTAAAAATTTATTTTTTGAAAAATTTACTATAGAAAAGGCAATCCCTGGCGTATTTAAAATATGCGACAGTAACAAATTATTTTTTGAAAAATTTACTATAGAAAAGGCAAAATCCTGGCGTATTTAAAATTTCCGACAGTAAAAAATTAATTTTTGAAAAATTTACTATAGAAAAGGCAATCCCTGGCGTAATTAAAATCTGCGACAGTAAAAATTTATTTTTTGAAAAATTTACTATAGAAAAAGCAATCCCTGGCGTATTTAAAATATGCGACAGTAACAAATTATTTTTTGAAAAATTTACTATAGAAAAGGCAATCCCTGGCGTATTTAAAATTTCCGACAGTAAAAAATTAATTTTTGAAAAATTTACTATAGAAAAGGCAATCTCTGGCGTATTTAAAATTTTCGACAGTAAAAAAATTAATTTTTGAAAAATTTACTATAGAAAAGGCAATCCATGCCGTAATTAAAACTTGCGACAGTAAAATTTATTTTTTGAAAAAGTTACTATAGAAAAGGCAATCCCTGGCGTATTTAAAATTTGCGAGGGTAAAAATTTATTTTTTGAAAAATTTACTATAGAAAAGGCAATCCCTGGCGTATTTAAAATTTGCGACAGTAAAAAAATTAATTTTTGAAAAATTTACTATTGAAAAGGCAATCCCTGGCGTAATTAAAATTTGCGACAGTAAAAAAATTATTTTTTGAAAAATTTACTATATAAAAGGCAATTCCGGTCTTAATTAAAATATACGACAGTAAAAAATTATTTTGTTGAAAAATTTACTATAGAAAAGGCAATCCTGGCGTAATTAAAATTTGCGACAGTAAAAAAAAATTTTTTGAAAAATTTACTATAGAAAAGGCAATCCCTGGCGTAATTAAAATTTGCGACAGTAAAAAAATTAATTATTGAAAAATTTACTATAGAAAAGGCAATTCCTGGCGTATTTAAAATATCCGACAGTAAAAATAATTTTTTTGAAAAATTTACTATAGAAAAGGCAATCCCTGGCGTAATTAAAACTTGCGACAGTAAAAAATTATGTTTTGAAAAAATTTACTATAGAAAAGGCAATCCCTGGCGTATTTAAAATTTCCGACAGTAAATAATAATTTTTTGAAAAAATTTACTATAGAAAATGCAATCCCTGGCGTAATTAAAATTTGCGACAGTAAAAAATTAATTTTTGAAAAATTTACTATAGAAAAGGCAATCCCTGGCGTAATTAAAATTTGCGACGGTAAAAAATTTACTATAGAAAAGGCAATCCCTGGCGTAATAAAAATTTACGACAGTAAAAAATTATTTTTTGTAAAATTTACTATAGAAAAGGCAATCTCTGGCGTATTTAAAATTTGCGACAGTAAAAAATTTATTTTTGAAAAATTTACTATACAAAGGGCAATCCCTGGCGTAATTAAAATTTGCGACAGTAAAAAATTATTTTTTTAAAAATTTACTATAGAAAAACCAATGTCTGGCGTATTTAAAATTTGCGACAGTAAAAAATTCATTTTTGAGAAATTTACTATAGAAAAGGCAATCCATGCGTAATTAAAATTTGCGAAAGTAATTTATTATTATTTGAGAAATTACTATAGAAAAAGGCAATCACTGGCGTAATTAAAATTTGCGACAGTAAAAAATTAATTTTTGAAAAATTTACTATAGAAAAGGTAACCCTGGCGTAATTAAAATTTGCGACAGTAAAAAATAATTTTTTGAAAAATTTACTATAGAAAAGGCAATCCCTGGCGTAATTAAAACTTGCGACAGTAAAAAATTAATTATTGAAAAAATTTACTATAGAAAAGGCAATCCCTGGCGTATTTAAAATATCCGACAGTAAAAAATAATTTTTTGAAAATTTACTATAGAAAAGGCAATCCCTGGCGTAATTAAAACTTGCGACAGTAAAAAATTATGTTTTGAAAAATTTACTATAGAAAAGGCAATCCCTGGCGTATTTAAAATTTCCGACAGTAAATAATAATTTTTTTGAAAATTTACTATAGAAAATGCAATCCCTGGCTAATTAAAATTTGCGACAGTAAAAAATTAATTTTTGAAAAATTTACTATAGAAAAAGGCAATCCCTGGCGTTTAAAATTTGCGACAGTAAAAAAATTATTTTTTGTAAAAATTTACTATAGAAAAGGCAATCCTGGCGTAATTAAAATTTTCGACAGTAAAAAACTAATTTTTGAAAACTTTACTATAGAAAAGGCAATCCCTGGCGTAATTAAAATTTGCGACAGTAAAACTTTATTTTTTGAAAAATTTACTATAGAAAAGGCAATCCCTGGCGGTATTTAAAATATGCGACAGTAAAAAATTATTTTTTGTAAAATTTACTATAGAAAAGGCATCCCTGGCGTATTTAAAATTTCCAACAGTAAAAAATTAATTTTTGAAAAATTTACTGTAGAAAAGGCAATCCTTGGCGTATTTAAAATTTGCCACAGTAAAAAAATTAATTTTTGAAAAATTTACTATAGAAAAGGCAATCCCTGGCGTAATTAAAATCTGCGACAGTAAAAATTTATTTTTTGAAAAAATTTACTATAGAAAAGGCAATCCCTGGCGTATTTAAAATATGCGACAGTAACAAATTATTTTTTGAAAAATTTACTATAGAAGAGGCAAATCCTGGCGTATTTAAAATTTCCGACAGTAAAAAATAATTTTTAAAAAATTTACTATAGAAAAGGCAATCCCTGGCGTAATTAAAATCTGCGACAGTAAAAATTTATTTTTTGAAAAATTTACTATAGAAAAAGCAATCCCTGGCGTATTTAAATATGCGACAGTAACAAATTATTTTTTGAAAAATTTACTATAGAAAAGGCAATCCCTGGCGTATTTAAAATTTCCGACAGTAAAAAATTAATTTTTGAAAAATTTACTATAGAAAAGGTAATCTCTGGCGTATTTAAAATTTTCGACAGTAAAAAATTAATTTTTGAAAAATTTACTATAGAAAAGGCAATCCATGCCGTAATTAAAACTTGCGACAGTAAAAATTTATTTTTTGAAAAAGTTACTATAGAAATGGCAATCCCTGGCGTATTTAAAATTTGCGAGGGTAAAAAATTTATTTTTTGAAAAATTTACTATAGAAAAGGCAATCCCTGGCGTATTTAAAATTTGCGACGGTAAAAAATTAATTTTTTGAAAAATTTACTATTGAAAAGGCAATCCCTAGGCGTATTTAAAATTTGCGACAGCAAAAAATTAATTATTGAAAAATTTACTATAGAAAAGGCAATCCCTGGCGTATTTAAAATATCCGACAGTAAAAATAATTTTTTGAAAAATTTACTATAGAAAAGGCAATCCCTGGCGTAATTAAAACTTGCGAAAGTAATTTATTATTATTTGAGAAATTACTATAGAAAAGGCAATCACTGGCGTAATTAAAATTTGCGACCGTAAAAATAATTATTTTTGAAAAATTTACTATAGAAAAGGTAACCCTGGCGTAATTAAAATTTGCGACAGTAAAAAATAATTTTTTGAAAAATTTACTATAGAAAAGGCAATCCCTGGCGTAATTAAAATTTGCGACAGTAAAAAAAGTAATTTTTGAGAAATTTACTATTGAAAAGGCAATCCCTGGCGTATTTAAAACTTGCGACAGTAAAAAAATTATGTTTTGAAAAATTTACTATAGAAAAGGCAATCCCTGGCGTATTTAAAATTTCCGACAGTAAATAATAATTTTTTGAAAAATTTACTATAGAAAATGCAATCCCTGGCGTAATTAAAATTTGCGACAGTAAAAAATTAATTTTTGAAAAATTTACTATAGAAAAGGCAATCCCTGGCGTAATTAAAATTTGCGACGGTAAAAAATTTACTATAGAAAAGGCAATCCCTGGCGTAATAAAAATTTACGACAGTAAAAAAATTATTTTTTGTAAAATTTACTATAGAAAAGGCAATCTCTGGCGTATTTAAAATTTGCGACAGTAAAAAATTAATCTTTGAAAAATTTACTATACAAAGGGCAATCCCTGGCGTAATTAAAATTTGCGACAGTAAAAAACTATTTTTTTAAAAATTTACTATAGAAAAACCAATGTCTGGCGTATTTAAAATTTGCGACAGTAAAAAATTAATTTTTGAGAAATTTACTATAGAAAAGGCAATCCATAGCGTAATTAAAATTTGCGAAAGTAAATTTATTATTATTTGAGAAATTACTATAGAAAAGGCAATCACTGGCGTAATTAAAATTTGCGACCGTAAAAAATTAATTTTTGAAAAATTTACTATAGAAAAGGTAACCCTGGCCTAATTAAAAATTTGCGACAGTAAAAAAATAATTTTTTGAAAAATTTACTATAGAAAAGGCAATCCCTGGCGTAATTAAAATTTGCGACAGTAAAAAAAAGTAATTTTTGAGAAATTTACTATAGAAAAGGCAATCCATGGCGTAATTAAAATTTGCGACAGTAATTTATTATTATTTGAAAAATTACTATAGAAAAGGCAATCCCTTGCGTAATTAAAATTCGCGACAGTAAAAAATTAATTTTTGAAAAATTTACTATAGAAAAAGCAATCCCTGGCGTAATTACAATCTCCGACAGTAAAAAATTATTTTTTTAAAAAATTTACTATAGAAAAGCCAATCTCTGGCGTATTTAAATTTTGCGACAGTAAAAAATTAATTTTTGAAAAAATTTACTACAGAAAAGGCAATCACTGGCGCAATTAAAATTTGCGACAGTAAAAAATCAATTTTTGAAAAATTTACTATAGAAAAAGGCAATCCATGGCGTAATTAAAATTTGCGACAGTAAAAATTTATTTTTTGAAAAATTTACTATACAAAAGGCAATCCCTGGCGTATTTAAAATTTTCCACAGTAAAAAATTTATTTTTTGAAAAATTTACTATAGAAAAGGCAAATCCCTGGCGTATTTAAAATTTGCGAGAGTAAAAAATTAATTTTTGAAAAATTTACTATAGAAAAGGCAATCCATGGCGTAATTAAAATTTGCGACAGTAAAAATTTATTTTTTGAAAAATTTAGTATAGATAAGGCAATCCCTGGCGTATTTAAAATTTGCGACAGGAAAAATTTATTTTTTGAAAAATTTACTATAGAAAAGGCAATCCCTGGCGTAATTAAAATTAGCGACAGTAAAAAATTAATTTTTGAAAAATTTACTACAGAAAAGGCAATCCCTGGCGTATTTAAAATTTCCGACAGTAAAAAATTAATTTTTGAAAAATTTACTATAGAAAAGGCAATCCCTGGCGTAATTAAAATTTGCGACAGTAAAAAACTAATTTTTGAAAACTTTACTATAGAAAAGGCAATCCCTGGCGTAATTAAAATTTGCGACAGTAAAACTTTATTTTTTTGAAAAATTTACTATAGAAAAGGCAATCCCTGGCGTATTTAAAATATGCGACAGTAAAAAATTATTTTTTGTAAAATTTACTATAGAAAAGGCAATCCCTGGCGTATTTAAAAATTTCCGACAGTAAAAAATTAATTTTTGAAAAATTTACTGTAGAAAAGGCAATCCTTGGCGTATTTAAAATTTGCCACAGTAAAAAATTAATTTTTGAAAAATTTACTATAGAAAAGGCAATCCCTGGCGTAATTAAAATCTGCGACAGTAAAAATTTATTTTTTGAAAAATATACTATAGAAAAGGCAATCCCTGGCGTATTTAAAATATGCGACAGTAACAAATTATTTTTTTGAAAAATTTACTATAGAAAAGGCAAATCCTGGCGTATTTTAAATTTCCGACAGTAAAAAATTAATTTTTGAAAAATTTACTATAGAAAAGGCAATCTCTGGCGTATTTAAAATTTGCGACAGTAAAAAATTAATTTTTGAAAAATTTACTATAGAAAAGGCAATCCATGCCGTAATTAATATATGCGACAGTAAAAAATTATTTCTTGTAAAATTTACTATAGAAAAGGCAATCCCTGGCGTATTTAAAATTTCCGACAGTAAAAAATTAATTTTTGAAAAATTTACTGTAGAACAGGCAATCCCTGGCGTATTTAAAATTTGCCACAGTAAAAAATTAATTTTTGAAAAATTTACTATAGAAAAGGCAATCCCTGGCGTAATTAAAATCTGCGACAGTAAAAATTTATTTTTTGAAAAATTTACTATAGAAAAAGCAATCCCTGGCGTATTTAAAATATGCGACAGTAACAAATTATTTTTGAAAAATTTACTATAGAAAAGGCAATCCCTGGCGTATTTAAAATTTCCGACAGTAAAAAATTAATTTTTGAAAAATTTACTATAGAAAAGGCAATCTCTGGCGTATTTAAAATTTTCGACAGTAAAAAATTAATTTTTGAAAAATTTACTATAGAAAAGGCAATCCATGCCGTAATTAAAACTTGCGACAGTAAAAATTTATTTTTTGAAAAAGTTACTATAGAAAAGGCAATCCCTGGCGTATTTAAAATTTGCGAGGGTAAAAATTTATTTTTTGAAAAATTTACTATAGAAAAGGCAATCCCTGGCGTATTTAAAATTTGCGACAGTAAAAAAATTAATTTTTGAAAAATTTACTATTGAAAAGGCAATCCTTGGCGTAATTAAAATTTGCGACAGTAAAAAATTATTTTTTGAAAAATTTACTATATAAAAGGCAATTCCGGTCGTAATTAAAATTTACGACAGTAAAAAATTATTTTGTGTAAAATTTACTATAGAAAAGGCAATACCTGGCGTAATTAAAATTTGCGACAGTAAAAAATAATTTTTTGAAAAATTTACTATAGAAAAGGCAATCCCTGGCGTAATTAAAATTTGCGACAGTAAAAAATTAATTATTGAAAAATTTACTATAGAAAAGGCAATCCCTGGCGTATTTAAAATATCCGACAGTAAAAAATAATTTTTTGAAAAATTTACTATAGAAAAGGCAATCCCCTGGCGTAATTAAAACTTGCGACAGTAAAAAAATTATGTTTTGAAAAATTTACTATAGAAAAGGCAATCCCTGGCGCATTTAAAATTTCCGACAGTAAATAATAATTTTTTTGAAAAATTGACTATAGAAAATGCAATCCCTGGCGTAATTAAAATTTGCGACAGTAAAAAATTAATTTTTGAAAAATTTACTATAGAAAAGGCAATCCCTGGCGTAATTAAAATTTGCGACGGTAAAAAATTTACTATAGAAAAGGCAATCCCTGGCGTAATAAAAATTTACGACAGCAAAAAATTAATTCTTGAAAAATTTACTATAGAAAAGGCAATCCCTGGCGTAATTAAAATTTGCGACAGTAAAAAATTATTTTTTGAAAAATTTACTATAGAAAAGGCAATCCCGGTAGTAATTAAAATTTACGACAGTAAAAATGTTGTTTTGAAAAATTATTTTTTGAAAAATTTACTATAGAAAAGGCAATCCCTGGCGCAATTAAAATTTGCGACAGTAAAAAAATAATTTTTTTGAAAAATTTACTATAGAAAAGGCAATCCCTGGCGTAATTAAAATTTGCGACAGTAAAAAATTAATTTTTGAAAAATTTACTATAGAAAAGGCAATCCCTGGCGTATTGAAAAATTTGCGACAGTAAAAAAATTATTTTTTGTAAAATTTACTATACAAAAGGCAATCCCTGGCGTATTTAAAATTTGCGACAGCAAAAAAATTAATTTTTGAAAAATTTACTATATAAAGGGCAATCCCTGGCGTAATTAAAATTTGCGACAGTAAAAAATTATTTTTTTAAAAATTTACTATAGAAAAACCAATGTCTGGCGTATTTAAAATTTGCGACAGTAAAAAATTAATTTTTGAGAAATTTACTATAGAAAAGGCAATCCATGGCGTAATTAAAATTTTGCGAAAGTAATTTATTATTATTTGAGAAAATTACTATAGAAAAGGCAATCCCTGGCGTAATTAAAATTTGCGACAGTAAAAAATTAATTTTTGAAAAATTTACTATAGAAAAGGTAATCCCTGCCGTAATTAAAATTTGCGACAGTAAAAAATTATTTTTTGAAAAATTTACTATAGAAAAGGCAATCCCTGGCGTAATTAAAATTTGCGACAGTAAAAAATTAATTTTTGAGAAATTTACTATAGAAAAGGCAATCCATGGCGTAATTAAAATTTGCGACAGTAATTTATTATTATTTGAAAAATTACTATAGAAAACGCAATCCCTTGCGTAATTAAAATTCGCGACAGTAAAAAATTAATTTTTGAAAAATTTACTATAGAAAAAAGCAATCCCTGGCGTAATTAAAATTTCCGACAGTAAAAAATTATTTTTTTAAAAATTTACTATAGAAAAGCCAATCTCTGGCGTATTTAAATTTTGCGACAGTAAAAAATTAATTTTTGAAAAATTTACTACAGAAAAGGCAATCCCTGGTGCGATTAAAATTTGCGACAGTAAAAAATCAATTTTTGAAAAATTTACTATAGAAAAGGCGTAATTAAAATTTTCGACAGTAAAATTTATTTTTTGAAAATTTACTATAGAAAAGGCAATCCTCTGGCGTATTTAAAATTTGCGACAGTAAAAATTAATTTTTTTGAAAAATTTACTATAGAAAAGGCAATCCCTGGCGTATTTAAAATTTGCGACAGTAAAAAATTAATTTTTGAAAAATTTACTATAGAAAAGGCAATCCCTGGCGTAATTAAAATTTACGACAGTAAAAAATTAATTTTTGAAAAATTTACTGTAGGACAGGCAATCCCTGGCGTATTTAAAATTTGCCACAGTAAAAAATTAATTTTTGAAAAATTTACTATAGAAAAAGCAATCCCTGGCGTAATTAAAATCTGCGACAGTAAAAATTTATTTTTTGAAAAATTTACTATAGAAAAAGCAATCCCTGGCGTATTTAAAATATGCGACAGTAACAAATTACTTTTTGAAATATTTACTATAGAAAAGGCAATCCCTGGCGTATTTAAAATTTCCGACAGTAAAAAATTAATTTTGAAAAATTTACTATAGAAAAGGCAATCTCTGGCGTATTTAAAATTTTCGACAGTAAAAAATTAATTTTTGAAAAATTTACTATAGAAAAGGCAATCCATGCCGTAATTAAAACTTGCGACAGTAAAAATTTATTTTTTGAAAAAGTTACTATAGAAAAGGCAATCCCTGGCGTATTTAAAATTTGCGAGGGTAAAAATTTATTTTTTGAAAAATTTACTATAGAAAAGGGCAATCCCTGGCGTATTTAAAATTTGCGACAGTAAAAAATTAATTTTTGAAAAATTTACTATTGAAAAGGCAATCCTGGCGTAATTAAAATTTGCGACAGTAAAAAATTATTTTTTGAAAAATTTACTATATAAAAGGCAATTCCGGTCGTAATTAAAATTTACGACAGTAAAAAAATTATTTTGTGAAAAATTTACTATAGAAAAGGCAATCCCTGGCGTAATTAAAATTTGCGACAGTAAAAAATAATTTTTGAAAAATTTACTATAGAAAAGGCAATCCCTGGCGTAAATAAAATTTGCGACAGTAAAAAATTAATTATTGAAAAATTTACTATAGAAAAGGCAATCCCTGGCGTATTTAAAATATCCGACAGTAAAAATAATTTTTTGAAAAATTTACTATAGAAAAGGCAATCCCTGGCGTAATTAAAACTTGCGACAGTAAAAAATTATGTTTTGAAAAATTTACTATAGAAAAGGCAATCCCTGGCGCATTTAAAATTTCCGACAGTAAATAATAATTTTTTGAAAAATTTACTATAGAAAATGCAATCCCTGGCGTAATTAAAATTTGCGACAGTAAAAAATTATTTTTGAAAAATTTACTATAGAAAAGGCAAATCCCTGGCGTAATTAAAATTTGCGACGGTAAAAAATTTTACTATAGAAAAGGCAATCCCTGGCGTAATAAAAATTTACGACAGCAAAAAATTAATTCTTGAAAAATTTACTATAGAAAAGGCAATCCCCTGGCGTAATTAAAATTTTGCGACAGTAAAAAATTATTTTTTGAAAAATTTACTATAGAAAAGGCAATCCCGGTAGTAATTAAAATTTACGACAGTAAAAAATGTTGTTTTGAAAAATTATTTTTTGAAAAATTTACTATAGAAAAGGCAATCCCTGGCGCAATTAAAATTTGCGACAGTAAAAAATAATTTTTTGAAAAATTTACTATAGAAAAGGCAATCCCTGGCGTAATTAAAATTTGCGACAGTAAAAAATTAATTTTGAAAAATTTACTATAGAAAAGGCAATCCCTGGCGTATTGAAAATTTGCGACAGTAAAAAATTATTTTTTGTAAAATTTACTATACAAAAGGCAATCCCTGGCGTATTTAAAATTTGCGACAGCAAAAAATTAATTTTTGAAAAATTTACTATACAAAGGGCAATCCCTGGCGTAATTAAAATTTGCGACAGTAAAAAATTATTTTTTTAAAAATTTACTATAGAAAAACCAATGTCTGGCGTATTTAAAATTTGCGACAGTAAAAAATTAATTTTTGAGAAATTTACTATAGAAAAGGCAATCCATGGCGTAATTAAAATTTGCGAAAGTAATTTATTATTATTTGAGAAATTACTATAGAAAAAGGCAATCCCTGGCGTAATTAAAATTTGCGACAGTAAAAAATTAATTTTTGAAAAATTTACTATAGAAAAGGTAATCCCTGCCGTAATTAAGATTTGCGACAGTAAAAAAATTATTTTTTGAAAAATTTACTATAGAAAAGGCAATCCCTG
Organism: Dioctria linearis; assembly: GCA_963930735.1. NCBI lineage: Eukaryota > Metazoa > Arthropoda > Insecta > Diptera > Asilidae > Dioctria > Dioctria linearis. The sequence goes on from CAWVNZ010001249.1 coordinate 16,404, forward strand.
GCGTAATTAAAATTTGCGACAGTAAAAAATTAATTTTTGAGAAATTTACTATAGAAAAGGCAATCCATGGCGTAATTAAAATTTTGCGACAGTAATTTATTATTATTTGAAAAATTACTATAGAAAACGCAATCCCTTGCGTAATTAAAATTCGCGACAGTAAAAAATTAATTTTTTGAAAAATTTACTATAGAAAAAAGCAATCCCTGGCGTAATTAAAATTTCCGACAGTAAAAAATTATTTTTTTAAAAATTTACTATAGAAAAGCCAATCTCTGGCGTATCTAAATTTTGCGACAGTAAAAAATTAATTTTTGAAAAATTTACTACAGAAAAGGCAATCCCTGGTGCAATTAAAATTTGCGACAGTAAAAAATCAATTTTTGAAAAATTTACTATAGAAAAGGCGTAATTAAAATTTTCGACAGTAAAATTTATTTTTTGAAAATTTACTATAGAAATGGCAATCCCTGGCGTATTTAAAATTTGCGACAGTAAAAATTAATTTTTTTGAAAAATTTACTATAGAAAAAGGCAATCCCTGGCGTATTTAAAATTTGCGACAGTAAAAAATTAATTTTTGAAAAATTTACTATAGAAAAGGCAATCCCTGGCGTAATTAAAATTTACGACAGTAAAAAATTATTTTTTGAAAAATTTACTATAGAAAAGGCAATCCCTGGCGTAATTAAAATTTGCGACAGTAAAAAATTAATTTTTGAGAAATTTACTATAGAAAAGGCAATCCATGGCGTAATTAAAATTTGCGACGGTAAAAAATTTACTATAGAAAAGGCAATCCCTGGCGTAATAAAAATTTACGACAGCAAAAAATTAATTCTTGAAAAATTTACTATAGAAAAGGCAATCCCTGGCGTAATTAAAATTTGCGACAGTAAAAAATTATTTTTTGAAAAATTTACTATAGAAAAGGCAATCCCGGTAGTAATTAAAATTTACGACAGTAAAAAATGTTGTTTTGAAAAATTATTTTTTGAAAAATTTACTATAGAAAAGGCAATCCCTGGCGCAATTAAAATTTGCGACAGTAAAAAATAATTTTTTGAAAAATTTACTATAGAAAAGGCAATCCCTGGCGTAATTAAAATTTGCGACAGTAAAAAATTAATTTTTGAAAAATTTACTATAGAAAAGCAATCCCTGGCGTATTGAAAATTTGCGACAGTAAAAAATTATTTTTTGTAAAATTTACTATACAAAAGGCAATCCCTGGCGTATTTAAAATTTGCGACAGCAAAAAATTAATTTTTGAAAAATTTACTATACAAAGGGCAATCCCTGGCGTAATTAAAATTTGCGACAGTAAAAAATTATTTTTTTAAAAATTTACTATAGAAAAACCAATGTCTGGCGTATTTAAAATTTGCGACAGTAAAAAATTAATTTTTGAGAAATTTACTATAGAAAAGGCAATCCATGGCGTAATTAAAATTTGCGAAAGTAATTTATTATTATTTGAGAAATTACTATAGAAAAGGCAATCCCTGGCGTAATTAAAATTCGCGACAGTAAAAAATTAATTTTTGAAAAATTTACTATAGAAAAGGTAATCCCTGCCGTAATTAAAATTTGCGACAGTAAAAAATTATTTTTTGAAAAATTTACTATAGAAAAGGCAATCCCTGGCGTAATTAAAATTTGCGACAGTAAAAAATTAATTTTTGAGAAATTTACTATAGAAAAGGCAATCCATGGCGTAATTAAAATTTGCGACAGTAATTTATTATTATTTGAAAAATTACTATAGAAAACGCAATCCCTTGCGTAATTAAAATTCGCGACAGTAAAAAATTAATTTTTGAAAAATTTACTATAGAAAAAGCAATCCCTGGCGTAATTAAAATTTCCGACAGTAAAAAATTATTTTTTTAAAAATTTACTATAGAAAAGCCAATCTCTGGCGTATTTAAATTTTGCGACAGTAAAAAATTAATTTTTGAAAAATTTACTACAGAAAAGGCAATCCCTGGTGCAATTAAAATTTGCGACAGTAAAAAATCAATTTTTGAAAAATTTACTATAGAAAAGGCGTAATTAAAATTTTCGACAGTAAAATTTATTTTTTGAAAATTTACTATAGAAATGGCAATCCCTGGCGTATTTAAAATTTGCGACAGTAAAAATTAATTTTTTTGAAAAATTTACTATAGAAAAGGCAATCCCTGGCGTATTTAAAATTTGCGACAGTAAAAAATTAATTTTTGAAAAATTTACTATAGAAAAGGCAATCCCTGGCGTAATTAAAATTTACGACAGTAAAAAATTATTTTTTGAAAAATTTACTATAGAAAAGGCAATCCCTGGCGTAATTAAAATTTGCGACAGTAAAAAATTAATTTTTGAGAAATTTACTATAGAAAAGGCAATCCATGGCGTAATTAAAATTTGCGACAGTAATTTATTATTATTTGAAAAATTACTATAGAAAAGGCAATCCCTGGCGTAATTAAAATTTGCGACAGTAAAAAATTAATTTTTGAAAAATTTACTACAGAAAAGGCAATCACTGGCGCAATTAAAATTTGCGACAGTAAAAAATCAATTTTTGAAAAATTTACTATAGAAAAGGCAATCCATGGCGTAATTAAAATTTGCGACAGTAAAAATTTATTTTTTGAAAAATTTACTATACAAAAGGCAATCCCTGGCCTATTTAAAATTTGCCACAGTAAACATTTATTTTTTGAAAAATTTACTATAGAAAAGGCAATCCCTGGCGTATTTAAAATTTGCGAGAGTAAAAAATTAATTTTTGAAAAATTTATTATAGAAAAGGCAATCCATGGCGTAATTAAAATTTGCGACAGTAAAAATTTATTTTTTGAAAAATTTAGTATAGATAAGGCAATCCCTGGCGTATTTAAAATTTGCGACAGTAAAAATTTATTTTTTGAAAAATTTACTATAGAAAAGGCAATCCCTGGCGTAATTAAAATTAGCGACAGTAAAAAATTAATTTTTGAAAAATTTACTACAGAAAAGGCAATCCCTGGCGCAATTAAAATATGCGACAGTAAAAATTAATTAATTTTTTGAAAAATTTACTATAGAAAAGGCAATCCCTGGCGTATTTAAAATATGCGACAGTAAAAAATTATTTTTTGCAAAATTTACTATAGAAAAGGCAATCCCTGGCGTATTTAAAATTTCCGACAGTAAAAAATTAATTTTTGAAAAATTTACTATAGAAAAGGCAATCCCTGGCGTAATTAAAATTTGCGACAGTAAAAAACTAATTTTTGAAAACTTTACTATAGAAAAGGCAATCCCTGGCGAAATTAAAATTTGCGACAGTAAGACTTTATTTTTTTGAAAAATTTACTATAGAAAAGGCAATCCCTGGCGTATTTAAAATATGCGACAGTAAAAAATTATTTTTTGTAAAATTTACTATAGAAAAGGCAATCCCTGGCGTATTTAAAATTTCCGACAGTAAAAAATTAATTTTTGAAAAATTTACTGTAGAAAAGTCAATCCCTGGCGTATTTAAAATTTGCCACAGTAAAAAATTAATTTTTGAAAAATTTACTATAGAAAAGGCAATCCCTGGCGTAATTAAAATCTGCGACAATAAAAATTTATTTTTTGAAAAATTTACTATAGAAAAGGCAATCCCTGGCGTATTTAAAATATGCGACAGTAACAAATTATTTTTTGAAAAATTTACTATAGAAAAGGCAATCCCTGGCGTATTTAAAATTTCCGACAGTAAAAAATTAATTTTTGAAAAATTTACTATAGAAAAGGCAATCCCTGGCGTAATTAAAATTTGCGACAGTAAAAAACTAATTTTTGAAACTTTACTATAGAAAAGGCAATCCCTGGCGTAATTAAAATTTGCGACAGTAAGACTTTATTTTTTGAAAAATTTACTATAGAAAAGGCAATCCCTGGCGTATTTAAAATATGCGACAGTAAAAAAATTATTTTTTGTAAAATTTACTATAGAAAAGGCAATCCCTGGCGTATTTAAAATATGCGACAGTAAAAAATTATTTTTTGTAAAATTTACTATAGAAAAGGCAATCCCTGGCGTATTTAAAATTTGCGACAGTAAAAAATTAATTTTTGAAAAATTTACTATAGAAAAGTCAATCCCTGGCGTAATTAAATTTGCGACAGTAAAAAATTATTTTTTGAAAAATTTACTATATAAAAGGCAATTCCGGTCGTAATTAAAATTTACGACAGTAAAAAATTATTTTGTGAAAAATTTACTATAGAAAAGCAATCCCTGGCGTAATTAAAATTTGCGACAGTAAAAAATTATTTTTTGAAAAATTTACTATAGAAAAGGCAATCCCTGGCGTAATTAAAATTTGTGCGACAGTAAAAAATTAATTTTTGAGAAATTTACTATAGAAAAGGCAATCCATGCGTAATTAAAATTTGCGACAGTAATTTATTATTATTTGTAAAATTTACTATAGAAAAAGCAATCCCTGGCGTATTTAAAATTTCCGACAGTAAATAATAATTTTTTGAAAAATTTACTATAGAAAATGCAATCCCTGGCGTAATTAAAATTTGCGACAGTAAAAAATTAATTTTTGAGAAATTTACTATAGAAAAGGCAATCCATGGCGTAATTAAAATTTGCGACAGTAATTTATTATTATTTGTAAAATTTACTATAGAAAAAGCAATCCCTGGCGTATTTAAAATTTCCGACAGTAAAAAATTAATTTTTGAAAAATTTACTATAGAAAACGCAATCCCTGCGTAATTAAAATTTGCGACAATAAAAAATTAATTTTGAAAAATTTACTATAGAAAAGGTAATCCCTGCCGTAATTAAAATTTGCGACAGTAAAAAATTATTTTTTGAAAAATTTACTATGGAAGAGCCAATCTCTGGCGTATTTAAATTTTGCGACAGTAAAAAATTAATTTTTGAAAAATTTACTACAGAAAAGGCAATCACTGGCGCAATTAAAATTTGCGACAGTAATTTATTATTATTTGAAAAATTACTATAGAAAAGGCAATCCCTTGCGTAATTAAAATTCGCGACAGTAAAAAATTAATTTTTGAAAAATTTACTATAGAAAAGGTAATCCCTGCCGTAATTAAAATTTGCGACAGTAAAAAATTATTTTTTGAAAAATTTACTATAGAAAAGGCAATCCCTGGCGTAATTAAAATTTGCGACAGTAAAAAATTAATTTTTGAGAAATTTACTATAGAAAAGGCAATCCATGGCGTAATTAAAATTTGCGACAGTAATTTATTATTATTTGAAAAATTACTATAGAAAAGGCAATCCCTTGCGTAATTAAAATTCGCGAAAGTAATTTATTATTATTTGAGAAATTACTATAGAAAAGGCAATCCCTGGCGTAATTAAAATTTCCGACAGTAAAAAATTATTTTTTGAAAAATTTACTATAGAAAAGGCAATCCCTGGCGTATTTAAAATTTCCGACAGTAAAAAATTAATTTTTGAAAAATTTACTGTAGAAAAGGCAATCCCTGGCGTATTTAAAATTTCCGACAGTTAAAAATTAATTTTTGAGAAATTTACTATAGAAAAGGCAATCCATGGCGTAATTAAAATTTGCGACAGTAATTTATTATTATTTGAAAAATTACTATAGAAAAGGCAATCCCTTGCGTAATTAAAATTCGCGAAAGTAATTTATTATTATTTGAAAAATTTACTATAGAAAAGGTAATCCCTGCCGTAATTAAAAATTTGCGACAGTAAAATATTATTTTTTGTAAAATTTACTATAGAAAAAGCAATCCCTGGCGTATTTAAAATTTCCGACAGTAAAAAATTAATTTTTGAAAAATTTACTGTAGAAAAGGCAATCCCTGGCGTATTTAAAATTTCCGACAGTAAAAAATTAATTTTTGAAAAATTTACTGTAGAAAAGGCAATCCCTGGCGTATTTAAAATTTGCCACAGTAAAAAATTAATTTTTGAAAAATTTACTATAGAAAAGGCAATCCCTGGCGTAATAAAAATCTGCGACAGTAAAAATTTATTTTTTGAAAAATTTACTATAGAAAAGGCAATCCCTGGCGTATTTAAAATGTGCGACAGTAACAAATTATTTTTTGAAAAATTTACTATAGAAAAGGCAATCCCTGGCGTATTTAAAATTTCCGACAGTAAAAAATTAATTTTTGAAAAATTTACTATAGAAAAGGCAATCTCTGGCGTATTTAAAATTTGCGACAGTAAAAAATTAATTTTGAAAAATTTACTACAGAAAAGGCAATCACTGGCGCAATTAAAATTTGCGACAGTAATTTATTATTATTTGAAAAATTACTATAGAACAGGCAATCCCTTGCGTAATTAAAATTCGCGACAGTAAAAAATTAATTTTTGAAAAATTTACTATAGAAAAAGCAATCCCTGGCGTAATTAAAATTTCGGACAGTAAAAAATTATTTTTTTAAAAATTTACTATAGAAAAGCCAATCTCTGGCGTATTTAAATTTTGCGACAGTAAAAAATTAATTTTTGAAAAATTTACTACAGAAAAGGCAATCCCTGGTGCAATTAAAATTTGCGACAGTAAAAAATCAATTTTTGAAAAATTTACTATAGAAAAGGCGTAATTAAAATTTTCGACAGTAAAATTTATTTTTTGAAAATTTACTATAGAAAAGGCAATCCCTGGCGTATTTAAAATTTGCGACAGTAAAATTAATTTTTTTGAAAAATTTACTATAGAAAAGGCAATTCCTGGCGTATTTAAAATTTGCGACAGTAAAAAATTAATTTTTGAAAAATTTACTATAGAAAAGGCAATCCCTGGCGTAATTAAAATTTACGACATTAAAAAATTATTTTTTGAAAAATTTACTATAGAAAAGGCAATCCCTGGCGTAATTAAAATTTGCGACAGTAAAAAATTAATTTTTGAGAAATTTACTATAGATAAGGCAATCCATGGCGTAATTAAAATTTGCGACAGTAATTTATTATTATTTGAAAAATTACTATAGAAAAGGCAATCCCTGGCGTAATTAAAATTTGCGACAGTAAAAAATTAATTTTTGAAAAATTTACTATAGAAAAAGCAATCCCTGGCGTAATTAAAATTTCCGACAGTAAAAAATTATTTTTTTAAAAATTTACTATGGAATAGCCAATCTCTGGCGTATTTAAATTTTGCGACAGTAAAAAATTAATTTTTGAAAAATTTACTACAGAAAAGGCAATCACTGGCGCAATTAAAATTTGCGACAGTAAAAAATCAATTTTTGAAAAATTTACTATAGAAAAGGCAATCCATGGCGTAATTAAAATTTGCGAGAGTAAAAATTTATTTTTTGAAAAATTTACTATACAAAAGGCAATCCCTGGCCTATTTAAAATTTGCCACAGTAAACATTTATTTTTTGAAAAATTTACTATAGAAAAGGCAATCCCTGGCGTATTTAAAATTTGCGAGAGTAAAAAATTAATTTTTGAAAAATTTACTATAGAAAAGGCAATCCATGGCGTAATTAAAATTTGCGACAGTAAAAATTTATTTTTTTGAAAAATTTAGTATAGATAAGGCAATCCTGGCGTATTTAAAATTTGCGACAGTAAAAATTTATTTTTTGAAAAATTTACTATAGAAAAGGCAATCCCTGCGTAATTAAAATTAGCGACAGTAAAAAATTAATTTTTGAAAAATTTACTACAGAAAAGGCAATCCCTGGCGCAATTAAAATATGCGACAGTAAAAATTAATTTATTTTTTGAAATATTTACTATAGAAAATGCAATCCCTGGCGTATTTAAAATATGCGACAGTAAAAAATTATTTTTTGCAAAATTTACTATAGAAAAGGCAATCCCTGGCGTATTTAAAATTTCCGACAGTAAAAAATTAATTTTTGAAAAATTTACTATAGAAAAGGCAATCCCTGGCGTAATTAAAATTTGCGACAGTAAAAAACTAATTTTTGAAAACTTTACTATAGAAAAGGCAATCCCTGGCGTAATTAAAATTTGCGACAGTAAGACTTTATTTTTTTGAAAAATTTACTATAGAAAAGGCAATCCCTGGCGTATTTAAAATATGCTACAGTAAAAAATTATTTTTTGTAAAATTTACTATAGAAAAGGCAATCCCTGGCGTATTTAAAATTTCCGACAGTAAAAAATTAATTTTTGAAAAATTTACTGTAGAAAAGGCAATCCCTGGCGTATTTAAAATTTGCCACAGTAAAAAATTAATTTTTGAAAAATTTACTATAGAAAAGGCAATCCCTGGCGTAATTAAAATCTGCGACAGTAAAAATTTATTTTTTGAAAAATTTACTATAGAAAAGGCAATCCCTGGCGTATTTAAAATATGCGACAGTAACAAATTATTTTTTGAAAAATTTACTATAGAAAAGGCAATCCCTGGCGTATTTAAAATTTCCGACAGTAAAAAATTAATTTTTGAAAAATTTACTGTAGAAAAGGCAATCTCTGGCGTATTTAAAATTTGCGACAGTAAAAAATTAATTTTTGAAAAATTTACTATAGAAAAGGCAATCCATGCCGTAATTAAAACATGCGACAGTAAAAATTTATGTTTTGAAAAAGTTAATATAGAAAAGGCAATCCCTGGCGTATTTAAAATTTGCAATGGTAAAAATTTATTTTTTGAAAAATTTACTATAGAAAAGGCAATCCCTGGCGTATTTAAAATTTGCGACAGTAAAAAATTAATTTTTGAAAAATTTACTATAGAAAAGGCAATCCCTGGCGTAATTAAAATTTGCGACAGTAAAAAATTATTTTTTGAAAAATTTACTATATAAAAGGCAATTCCGGTCGTAATTAAAATTTACGACAGTAAAAAATTAGTTTGTGAAAAATTTACTATAGAAAAGCAATCCCTGGCGTAATTAAAATTTGCGACAGTAAAAAATAATTTTTTGAAAAATTTACTATAGAAAAGGCAATCCCTGTCGTAATTAAAATTTGCGACAGTAAAAAATTAATTATTGAAAAATTTACTATAGAAAAGGCAATCCCTGGCGTATTTAAAATGTCCGACAGTAAAAAATAATTTTTTGAAAAATTTACTATAGAAAAGGCAATCCTTGGCGTAATTAAAACTTGCGACAGTAAACAATTATGTTTTGAAAAATTTACTATAGAAAAGGCAATCCCTGGCGTATTTAAAATTTCCGACAGTAAATAATAATTTTTTGAAAAATTTACTATAGAAAATGCAATCCCTGGCGTAATTGAAATTTGCGACAGTAAAAAATTAATTTTTGAAAAATTTACTATAGAAAAGGGAATCCCTGGCGTAATTAAAATTTGCGACGGTAAAAAATTATTTTTTTAAAAATTTACTATAGAAAAGGCAATCCCTGGCGTAATTAAAATTTCCGACATTAAAAATTAATTTTTGAAAAATTTACTATAGAAAAGGCAATCCCTGGCGTAATTGAGATTTGCTGCAGTAAAAAATTAATTTTTGAAAAATTTACTTTAGAAAAGGCAATCCCTTGCGTAATTAAAATTTGCGACAGTAAAAAATTATTTTTTGAAAAATTTACTATAGAAAAGGCAATCCCTGGCGTAATTAAAAATTTGCGACAGTAAAATATTATTTTTTGTAAAATTTACTATAGAAAAAGCAATCCCTGGCGCATTTAAAATTTCCGACAGTAAAAAATTAATTTTTGAAAAATTTACTGTAGAAAAGGCAATCCCTGGCGTATTTAAAATTTGCCACAGTAAAAAATTAATTTTTGAAAAATTTACTATAGAAAAGGCAATCCCTACCGTAATTAAAATCTGCGACAGTAAAAATTTATTTTTTGAAAAATTTACAATAGAAAAGGCAATCCCTGGCTTATTTAAAATATGCGACAGTAACAAATTATTTTTTGAAAAATTTACTGTAGAAAAGGCAATCCCTGGCGTATTTAAAATTTCCGACAGTAAAAAATTAATTTTTGAAAAATTTACTATAGAAAAGGCAATCTCTGGCGTATTTAAAATTTGCGACAGTAAAAAATTAATTTTTGAAAAATTTACTATAAAAAGGCAATCCCTGGCGTAATTAAAATTTGCGACAGTAAAAAATTATTTTTTGAAAAATTTACTATAGAAAAGGCAATCCCGGTAGTAATTAAAATTTACGACAGTAAAAAATGTTGTTTTGAAAAATTATTTTTTGAAAAATTTACTATAGAAAAGGCAATCCCTGGCGTATTTAAAATTTCTGACAGTAATAAATTAATTTTTGAAAAATTTACTATAGAAAAGGCAATCTCTGGCATATTTAAAATTTGCGACAGTAAAAAATTTACTATAGAAAAGGCAATCCATGGCGTAATTAAAATTTGCGACAGTAAAAATTTATTTTTTGAAAAATTTGCTATAGAAAATGCAATCCCTGCCGTATTTAAAATTTGCGAGGGTAAAACTTTATTTTTTGAAAAATTTACTATAGAAAAGTTAATCCCTGGCGTATTTAAAATTTGCGATAGTACAAAATTAATATTTGAAAAATTTACTATAGAAAAGGCAATCCCTGGCGTAATTAAAATTTGCGACAGTAAAAAATTATTTTTTGAAAAATTTACTATAGAAAAGGCAATCCCGGTAATAATTAAAATTTACGACAGTAAAAAATGTTGTTTTGAAAAATTATTTTTTGAAAAATTTACTATAGAAAAGGCAATCCCTGGCGCAATTAAAATTTGCGACAGTAAAAAATAATTTTTAGAAAAATTTACTATAGAAAAGGCAATCCCTGGCGTAATTAAAATTTGCGACAGTAAAAAATTAATATTTGAAAAATTTACTATAGAAAAGGCAATCCCTGGCGTATTTAAAATTTGCGACAGTAAAAAATTATTTTTTGTAAAATTTACTATAGAAAAGGCAATCCCTGGCGTATTTAAAATTTGCGACAGTAAAAAATTAATTTTTGAAAAATTTACTATAGAAAGGGCAATCCCTGGCGTAATTAAAATTTGCGACAGTAAAAAACTATTTTTTTAAAAATTTACTATAGAAAAACCAATGTCTGGCGTATTTAAAATTTGCGACAGTAAAAAATTAATTTTTGAGAAATTTACTATAGAAAAGGCAATCCATGGCGTAATTAAAATTTGCGAAAGTAATTTATTATTATTTGAGAAATTACTATAGAAAAGGCAATCCCTGGCGTAATTAAAATTTGCGACAGTAAAAAATTAATTTTTGAAAAATTTACTATAGAAAAGGTAATCCCTGGCGTAATTAAAATTTGCGACAGTAAAAAATCAATTTTTGAAAAATTTACTATAGAAAAGGCAATCCATGGCTTAATTAAAATTTGCGACAGTAATTTATTATTATTTGAAAATTTACTATAGAAAAGGTAATCCCTGGCGTAATTAAAATTTGCGACAGTAAAAAATTAATTTTTGAAAAATTTACTATAGAAAAAGCAATCCCTGGCGTAATTAAAATTTCCGACAGTAAAAAATAATTTTTTTAAAAATTTACTGTAGAAAAGCCAATCTCTGGCGTATTTAAATTTTCCGACAGTAAAAAATTAATTTTTGAAAAATTTACTACAGAAAAGGCAATCACTGGCGCAATTAAAATTTGCGACAAAAAAAAATCAATTTTTGAAAAATTTACAATAGAAAAGGCAATCCATGGCGTAATTAAAATTTGCGACAGAAAAAAATTATTTTTTGAAAAATTTACTATACAAAAGGCAATCCCTGGCGTATTTAAAATTTGCCACAGTAAAAATTTATTTTTTGAAAAATTTACTATAGAAAAGGCAATCCCTGGCGTATTTAAAATTTGCGAGAGTAAAAAATTAATTTTTGAAAATTTACTATAGAAAAGGCAATCCATGGCGTAATTAAAATTTGCGACAGTAAAAATTTATTTTTTGAAAAATTTAGTATAGAAAAGGCAATCCCTGGCGTATTTAAAATTTGCGACACTAAAAATTTATTTTTTGAAAAATTTACTATAGAAAAGGCAATCCCTGGCGTAATTAAAATTAGCGACAGTAAAAAATTAATTTTTGAAAAATTTACTACAGAAAAGGCAATCCCTGGCGCAATTAAAATTTGCGACAGTAAAAATTAATTTATTTTTTGAAAAATTTACTATAGAAAAGCAATCCCTGGCGTATTTAAAATATGCGACAGTAAAAAATTATTTTTTGCAAAATTTACTAGAGAAAAGGCAATCCCTGGCGTATTTAAAATTGCCGACAGTAAAAAATTAATTTTTGAAAAATTTACTATAGAAAAGGCAATCCCTGGCGTAATTAAAATTTGCGACAGTAAAAAATTAATTTTTGAAAACTTTACTATAGAAAAGGCAATCCCTGGCGTAATTAAAATTTGCGACAGTAAAACTTTATTTTTTTGAAAAATTTACTATAGAAAAGGCAATCCCTGGCGTATTTAAAATATGCGACAGTAAAAAATTATTTTTTGTAAAATTTACTGTACAAAAGGCAATCCCTGGCGTATTTAAAATTTCCGACAGTAAAAAACTAATTTTTGAAAAATTTACTGTAGAACAGGCAATGCCTGGCGTATTTAAAATTTGCCACAGTAAAAAATTAATTTTTGAAAAATTTACTATAGAAAAGGCAATCCCTGGCGTAATTAAAATCTGCGACAGTAAAAATTTATTTTTTGAAAAATTTACTATAGAAAAGGCAATCCCTGGCGTATTTAAAATATGCGACAGTAACAAATTATTTTTTGAAAAATTTACTATAGAAAAGGCAATCCCTGGCGTATTTAAAATTTCCGACAGTAAAAAATTAATTTTTGAAAAATTTACTATAGAAAAGGCAATCTCTGGCGTATTTAAAATTTGCGACTGTAAAAAATTAATTTTTGAAAAATTTACTATAGAAAAGGCAATCCATGCCGTAATTAAAACTTGCGACAGTAAAAATTTATTTTTTGAAAAAGTTACTATAGAAAAGGCAATCCCTGGCGTATTTAAAATTTGCGAGGGTAAAAATTTATTTTTTGAAAAATTTACTATAGAAAAGGCAAACCCTGGCGTATTTAAAATTTGCGAGAGTAAAAAATTAATTTTTGAAAAATTTACTATAGAAAAGGCAATCCTTGGCGTAATTAAAATTTGCGACAGTAAAAAATTATTTTTTGAAAAATTTACTATATAAAAGGCAATTCCGGTCGTAATTAAAATTTAAAATGGCAATCTCTGGCGTATTTAAAATTTGCGACAGTAAAAAATTTACTATAGAAAAGGCAATCCCTGGCATATTTACAATTTGCGACAGTAAAAATTTATTTTTTGAAAAATTTACTATAGAAAAGGCAATCCCGGGCGTAATTAAAATTTGCGACAGTAAAAAATTATTTTTTGAAAAATTTGCAATGGAAAAGGCAATCCCTGGCGTAATTAAAATTTGCGACAGTAAAAAATTAATTTTTGAAAAATTTACTATAGAAAAGGCAATGCATGGCGTAATTAAAAATTTGCGACAGTAAAAATTTATTTTTTGAAAAGTTTACTACATAAAAGGCAATCCCTGGCGTATTTAGAATTCGCGACGGTAAAAATTTATTTTTTGAAAAATTTACTATAGAAAAGGCAATCCCCGGCGTATTTAAAATTTGCGACAGATAAAAATTAATTTTTGAAAAATTTACTATAGAAAAGGCAATCCCTGGCGTAATTAAAATTTCCGACAGTAAAAAATTAGTTTTTGAATAATTTACTATAGAAAAGGCAATCCATGGCGTAATTAAAATTTGCGACAGTAATTTATTATTATTTGAAAATTTACTATAGAAAAGGTAATCCCTGGCGTAATTAAAATTTGCGACAGTAAAAATTTATTTTTTGAAAAATTTACTATAGAAAAGGCAATCCCTGGCGTATTTAAAATTGCCGACAGTAAAAAATAATTTTTTTAAAAATTTACTGTAGAAAAGCCAATCTCTGGCGTATTTAAATTTTCCGACAGTAAAAAATTAATTTTTGAAAAATTTACTACAGAAAAGGCAATCACTGGCGCAATTAAAATTTGCGACAGTAAAAAATCAATTTTTGAAAAATTTACAATAGAAAAGGCAATCCATGGCGTAATTAAAATTTGCGACAGAAAAAAATTATTTTTTGAAAAATTTACTATACAAAAGGCAATCCCTGGCGTATTTAAAATTTGCCACAGTAAAAATTTATTTTTTGAAAAATTTACTATAGAAAAGGCAATCCCTGGCGTATTTAAAATATGCGACAGTAACAAATTATTTTTTGAAAAATTTACTATAGAAAAGGCAATCCCTGGCGTAATTAAAATTAGCGACAGTAAAAAATTAATTTTTGAAAAATTTACTACAGAAAAGGCAATCCCTGGCGCAATTAAAATTTGCGACAGTAAAAATTAATTTATTTTTTGAAAAATTTACTATAGAAAAGGCAATCCCTGGCGTAATTAAAATTAGCGACAGTAAAAAATTAATTTTTGAAAAATTTACTACAGAAAAGGCAATCCCTGGCGCAATTAAAATTTGCGACAGTAAAAATTAATTTATTTTTTGAAAAATTTACTATAGAAAAGGCAATCCCTGGCGTATTTAAAATATGCGACAGTAAAAAATTATTTTTTGCAAAATTTTCTATAGAAAAGGCAATCCCTGGCGTATTTAAAATTTCCGACAGTAAAAAATTAATTTTTGAAAAATTTACTATAGAAAAGGCAATCCCTGGCGTATTTAAAATATGCGACAGTAAAAAATTATTTTTTGTAAAATTTACTATAGAAAAGGCAATCCCTGGCGTATTTAAAATTTCCGACAGTAAAAAATTAATTTTTGAAAAATTTACTGTAGAACAGGCAATCCCTGGCGTATTTAAAATTTGCCACAGTAAAAAATTAATTTTTGAAAAATTTACTATAGAAAAGGCAATCCCTGGCGTAATTAAAATCTGCGACAGTAAAAATTTATTTTTTGAAAAATTTAATATAGAAAAGGCAATCCCTGGCGTATTTAAAATATGCGACAGTAACAAATTATTTTTTGAAAAATTTACTATAGAAAAGGCAATCCCTGGCGTATTTAAAATTTCCGATAGTAAAAAATTAATTTTTGAAAAATTTACTATAGATAAGGCAATCTCTGGCGTATTTAAAATTTGCGACAGTAAAAAATTAATTTTTGAAAAATTTACTATAGAAAAGGCAATCCATGCCGTAATTAAAACTTGCGACAGTAAAAATTTATTTTTTGAAAAAGTTACTATAGAAAAGGCAATGCCTGGCGTATTTAAAATTTGCGAGGGTAAAAATTTATTTTTTGAAAAATTTACTATAGAAAAGGCAATCCCTGGCGTATTTAAAATTTGCGACAGTAAAAAATTAATTTTTGAAAAATTTACTATAGAAAAGGCAATCCCTGGCGTAATTAAAATTTGCGACAGTAAAAAATTATTTTTTGAAAAATTTACTATATAAAAGGCAATTCCGGTCGTAATTAAAATTTACGACAGTGAAAAATTATTTTGTGAAAAATTTACTATAGAAAAGGCAATCCCTGGCGTAATTAAAATTTGCGACAGTAAAAAATAATTTTTTGAAAAATTTACTATAGAAAAGGCAATCCCTGGCGTAATTAAAATTTGCGACAGTAAAAAATTAATTATTGAAAAATTTACTATAGAAAAGGCAATCCCTGGCGTATTTAAAATATCCGACAGTAAAAAATAATTTTTTGAAAAATTTACTATAGAAAAGGCAATCCCTGGCGTAATTAAAACTTGCAACAGTAAAAAATTATGTTTTGAAATATTTACTATAGAAAAGGCAATCCCTGGCGTATTTAAAATTTCCGACAGTAAATAATAATTTTTTGAAAAATTTACTATAGAAAATGCAATCCCTGGCGTACTAAAAATTTGCGACAGTAAAAAATTAATTTTTGAAAAATTCACTATAGGAAAAGCAATCCATGGCGTAATTAAAATTTGGGACAGTAAAAATTAATTTTTTGAAAAATTTACTATTGAAAAGGCAATCCCTGGCGTATTTAAAATTTCTGACAGTAAAAAATTAATTTTTGAAAAATTTACTATAGAAAAGGCAATCCCTGGCGTATTTAAAATTTCTGACAGTAAAAAATTAATTTTTGAAAAATTTACTATAGAAAAGGCAATCTCTGGCGTATTTAAAATTTGCGACAGTAAAAAATTAATTATTGAAAAATTTACTATAGAAAAGGCAATCCCTGGCGTATTTAAAATATCCGACAGTAAAAAATAATTTTTTGAAAAATTTACTATAGAAAAGGCAATCCCTGGCGTAATTAAAATTTGCGATAGTAAAAAATTTACTATAGAAAAGGCAATCCATGGCGTAATTAAAATTTGCGACAGTAAAAATTTATTTTTTGAAAAATTTACGATAGAAAAGGCAATCCCTGCCGTATTTAAAATTTGCGAGGGTAAAAATTTATTTTTTGAAAAATTTACTATAGAAAAGTCAATCCCTGGCGTATTTAAAATTTGCGACAGTACAAAATTAATATTTGAAAAATTTACTATAGAAGAGGCAATCCCTGGCGTAATTAAAATTTGCGACAGTAAAAAATTATTTTTTGAAAAATTTATTATAGAAAAGGCAATCCCGGTAGTAATTAAAATTTACGACAGTAATAAATTATTTTTTTAAAAATTTACTATAGAAAAGGCAGTCCATGGCGTAATTAAAATTTGCGACAGTAAAAATTAATTTTTTGAAAAATTTAGTATAGAAAAGGCAATCCCTGGCGTATTTAAAATTTGCGACAGTAAAAATTTATTTTTTGAAAAATTTACTATAGAAAAGGCAATCCCTGGCGTAATTAAAATTAGCGACAGTAAAAAATTAATTTTTGAAAAATTTACTACAGAAAAGGCAATCCCTGGCGCAATTAAAATTTGCGACAGTAAAAATTAATTTATTTTTTGAAAAATTTACTATAGAAAAGGCAATCCCTGGCGTAATTAAAATTAGCGACAGTAAAAAATTAATTTTTGAAAAATTTACTACAGAAAAGGCAATCCCTGGCGCAATTAAAATTTGCGACAGTAAAAATTAATTTATTTTTTGAAAAATTTACTATAGAAAAGGCAATCCCTGGCGTATTTAAAATATGCGACAGTAAAAAATTATTTTTTGCAAAATTTACTATAGAAAAGGCAATCCCTGGCGTATTTAAAATTTCCGACAGTAAAAAATTAATTTTTGAAAAATTTACTATAGAAAAGGCAATCCCTGGCGTATTTAAAATATGCGACAGTAAAAAATTATTTTTTGTAAAATTTACTATAGAAAAGGCAATCCCTGGCGTATTTAAAATTTCCGACAGTAAAAAATTAATTTTTGAAAAATTTACTGTAGAACAGGCAATCCCTGGCGTATTTAAAATTTGCCACAGTAAAAAATTAATTTTTGAAAAATTTACTATAGAAAAGGCAATCCCTGGCGTAATTAAAATCTGCGACAGTAAAAATTTATTTTTTGAAAAATTTAATATAGAAAAGGCAATCCCTGGCGTATTTAAAATATGCGACAGTAACAAATTATTTTTTGAAAAATTTACTATAGAAAAGGCAATCCCTGGCGTATTTAAAATTTCCGACAGTAAAAAATTAATTTTTGAAAAATTTACTATAGATAAGGCAATCTCTGGCGTATTTAAAATTTGCGACAGTAAAAAATTAATTTTTGAAAAATTTACTATAGAAAAGGCAATCCATGCCGTAATTAAAACTTGCGACAGTAAAAATTTATTTTTTGAAAAAGTTACTATAGAAAAGGCAATGCCTGGCGTATTTAAAATTTGCGAGGGTAAAAATTTATTTTTTGAAAAATTTACTATAAGGCAATCCCTGGCGTATTTAAAATTTGCGACAGTAAAAATTAATTTTGAAAAATTTACTATAGAAAAGGCAATCCCTGGCGTAATTAAAATTTGCGACAGTAAAAAATTATTTTTTGAAAAATTTACTATATAAAAGGCAATTCCGGTCGTAATTAAAATTTACGACAGTGAAAAATTATTTTGTGAAAAATTTACTATAGAAAAGGCAATCCCTGGCGTAATTAAAATTTGCGACAGTAAAAAATAATTTTTTGAAAAATTTACTATAGAAAAGGCAATCCCTGGCGTAATTAAAATTTGCGACAGTAAAAATTAATTATTGAAAAATTTACTATAGAAAAGGCAATCCCTGGCGTATTTAAAATATCCGACAGTAAAAAATAATTTTTTGAAAAATTTACTATAGAAAAGGCAATCCTGGCGTAATTAAAACTTGCAACAGTAAAAAATTATGTTTTGAAAAATTTACTATAGAAAAGGCAATCCCTGGCGTATTTAAATTTCCGACAGTAAATAATATTTTTTTGAAAAATTTACTATAGAAAATGCAATCCCTGGCGTACTAAAAATTTGCGACAGTAAAAAATTAATTTTTGAAAAATTCACTATAGGAAAAGCAATCCATGGCGTAATTAAAATTTGGGACAGTAAAAATTAATTTTTTGAAAAATTTACTATTGAAAAGGCAATCCCTGGCGTATTTAAAATTTCTGACAGTAAAAAATTAATTTTTGAAAAATTTACTATAGAAAAGGCAATCCCTGGCGTATTTAAAATTTCTGACAGTAAAAAATTAATTTTTGAAAAATTTACTATAGAAAAGGCAATCTCTGGCGTATTTAAAATTTGCGACAGTAAAAAATTAATTATTGAAAAATTTACTATAGAAAAGGCAATCCCTGGCGTATTTAAAATATCCGACAGTAAAAAATAATTTTTTGAAAAATTTACTATAGAAAAGGCAATCCCTGGCGTAATTAAAACTTGCGACAGTAAAAAATTATGTTTGAAAAATTTACTATAGAAAGGCAATCCCTGGCGTATTTAAAATTTCCGACAGTAAATAATAATTTTTTGAAAAATTTACTATTTAAAATGCAATCCCTGGCGTAATTAAAATTTGCGACAGTAAAAAATTAATTTTTGAAAAATTTACTATAGAAAAGGCAATCCCTGGCGTAATTAAAATTTGCGACGGTAAAAAATTTACTATAGAAAAGGCAATCCCTGGCGTAATAAAAATTTACGACAGTAAAAAATTAATTCTTGAAAAATTTACTATAGAAAAAGCAATCCCTGGCGTAATTAAAATTTCCGACAGTAAAAAATCATTTTTAGATAAATTTACTATAGAAAAGGCAATCCTTGGCGTATTAAAAATTTGCGACAGTAAAGAAATTAATTTTTGAAAAATTCACTATAGGAAAAGCAATCCATGGCGTAATTAAAATTTGGGACAGTAAAAATTAATTTTTTGAAAAATTTACTATTGAAAAGGCAATCCCTGGCGTATTTAAAATTTCTGACAGTAAAAAATTAATTTTTGAAAAATTTACTATAGAAAAGGCAATCTCTGGCGTATTTAAAATTTGCGACAGTAAAAAATTTACTATAGAAAAGGCAATCCATGGCGTAATTAAAATTTGCGACAGTAAAAATTTATTTTTTGAAAAATTTACTATAGAAAAGGCAATCCCTGCCGTATTTAAAATTTGCGAGGGTAAAACTTTATTTTTTGAAAAATTTACTATAAAAAAGTCAATCCCTGGCGTATTTAAAATTTGCGACAGTACAAAATTAATATTTGAAAAATTTACTATAGAAAAGGCAATCCCTGGCGTAATTAAAAATTTGCGACAGTAAAAAATTATTTTTTGAAAAATTTACTATAGAAAAGGCAATCCCGGTAGTAATTAAAATTTACGACAGTAAAAAATGTTATTTTGAAAAATTATTTTTTGAAAAAATTTACTATAGAAAAGGCAATCCCTGGCGCAATTAAAATTTGCGACAGTAAAAAATAATTTTTGAAAAATTTACTATAGAAAAGGCAATCCCTGGCGTAATTAAAATTTGCGACAGTAAAAAATTAATTTTTGAAAAATTTACTATAGAAAAGGCAATCCCTGGCGTATTGAAAATTTGCGACAGTAAAAAATTATTTTTTGTAAAATTTACTATAGAAAAGGCAATCTCTGGCGTATTTAAAATTTGCGACAGTAAAAAATTAATTTTTGAAAAATTTACTATACAAAGAGCAATCCCTGGCGTAATTAAAATTTGCGAAAGTAAAAAATTATTTTTTTAAAAATTTACTATAGAAAAACCAATGTCTGGCGTATTTAAAATTTGCGACAGTAAAAAAGTAATTTTTGAGAAATTTACTATAGAAAAGGCAATCCATGGCGTAATTAAAATTTGCGACAGTAATTTATTATTATTTGAAAAATTACTATAGAAAAGGCAATCCCTTGCGTAATTAAAATTCGCGACAGTAAAAATTAATTTTGAAAAAATTTACTATAGAAAAGGCAATCCCTGGCGTAATTAAAATTTGCGACAGTAAAAAATTAATTTTTGAGAAATTTACTATAGAAAAGGCAATCCATGGCGTAATTAAAATTTGCGAAAGTAATTTATTATTATTTGAGAAATTACTATAGAAAAGGCGTAATTAAAATTTGCGACAGTAAAAAATTAATTTTTGAAAAATTTACTATAGAAAAGGTAATCCCTGGCGTAATTAAAATTTGCGACAGTAAAAAATTATTTTTTGAAAAATTTACATATAGAAAAGGCAATCCCTGGCGTAATTAAAATTTGCGACAGTAAAAAAGTAATTTTTGAGAAATTTACTATAGAAAAGGCAATCCCATGGCATAATTAAAATTTGCGACAGTAATTTATTATTATTTGAAAAATTACTATAGAAAAGGCAATCCCTTGCGAAATTAAAATTCGCGACAGTAAAAAATTAATTTTTGAAAAATTTACTATAGAAAAAGCAATCCCTGGCGTAATTAAAATTTCCGACAGTAAAAAATTATTTTTTTAAAAATTTACTATAGAAAAGCCAATCTCTGGCGTATTTAAAATTTGCGACAGTAAAAAATTAATTTTTGAAAAATTTACTATAGAAAAGGCAATCCCTGGCGTAATTAAAATTTGCGACAGTAAAAAATTATTTATTGAAAAATTTACTATAGAAAAAGCAATCCCTGGCGTAATTAAAATTTGCGACAGTAAAAAATTAATTTTTGAAAAATTTACTATACAAAGGCAATCCCTGGCGTATTTAAAATTTGCCACAGTAAAAATTTATTTTTTGAAAAATTTACTATAGAAAAGGCCAATCCTGGCGTATTTAAAATTTGCGAGAGTAAAAAATTAATTTTTGAAAAATTTACTTTAGAAAAGGCAATACATGGCGTAATTAAAATTTGCGACAGTAAAATTTATTATTTGAAAAATTTAGTATAGATAAGGCAATACCTGGCGTATTTAAAATTTGCGACAGTAAAAATTTATTTTTTGAAAAATTTACTATAGAAAAAGGCAATCCATGGCGTAATTAAAATTTGCGACAGTAATTTATTATTATTTGAAAAATTTACTATAGAAAAGGCAATCCCTGCCGTATTTAAAATTTGCGAGGGTAAAACTTTATTTTTGAAAAATTTACTATAAAAAAGTCAATCCCTGGCGTATTTAAAATTTGCGACAGTACAAAATTAATATTTGAAAAATTTACTATAGAAAAGGCAATCCCTGGCGTATTTAAAATTTGCGACAGTAAAAAATTTACTATAGAAAAGGCAATCCATGGCGTAATTAAAATTTGCGACAGTAAAAATTTATTTTTTGAAAAATTTACTATAGAAAAGGCAATCCCTGCCGTATTTAAAATTTGCGAGGGTAAAACTTTATTTTTTGAAAAATTTACTATAAAAAAGTCAATCCCTGGCGTATTTAAAATTTGCGACAGTACAAAATTAATATTTGAAAAATTTACTATAGAAAAGGCAATCCCTGGCGTAATTAAAATTTGCGACAGTAAAAAATTATTTTTTGAAAAATTTACTATAGAAAAGGCAATCCGGTAGTAATTAAAATTTACGACAGTAAAAAATGTTATTTTGAAAAATTATTTTTTGAAAAAATTTACTATAGAAAAGGCAATCCCTGGCGCAATTAAAATTTGCGACAGTAAAAAATATTTTTTTGAAAAATTTACTATAGAAAAGGCAATCCCTGGCGTAATTAAAATTTGCGACAGTAAAAAATTAATTTTTGAAAAATTTACTATAGAAAAGGCAATCCCTGGCGTATTGAAAATTTGCGGACAGTAAAAAATTATTTTTTGTAAAATTTACTATAGAAAAGGCAATCTCTGGCGTATTAAAATTTGCGACAGTAAAAAATTAATTTTTGAAAAATTTACTACACAAAGAGCAATCCCTGGCGTAATTAAAATTTGCGAAAGTAAAAAATTATTTTTTTAAAAATTTACTATAGAAAAACCAATGTCTGGCGTATTTAAAATTTGCGACAGTAAAAAAGTAATTTTTGAGAAATTTACTATAGAAAAGGCAATCCATGGCGTAATTAAAATTTGCGACAGTAATTTATTATTATTTGAAAAATTACTATAGAAAAGGCAATCCCTTGCGTAATTAAAATTCGCGACAGTAAAAAAATTAATTTTTGAAAAATTTACTATAGAAAAGGCAATCCCTGGCGTAATTAAAATTTGCGACAGTAAAAAATTAATTTTTGAGAAATTTACTATAGAAAAGGCAATCCATGGCGTAATTAAAATTTGCGAAAGTAATTTATTATTATTTGAGAAATTACTATAGAAAAGGGCGTAATTAAAATTTGCGACAGTAAAAAATTAATTTTTGAAAAATTTACTATAGAAAAGGTAATCCCTGGCGTAATTAAAATTTGCGACAGTAAAAAATTATTTTTTGAAAATTTACTATAGAAAAGGCAATCCCTGGCGTAATTAAAATTTGCGACAGTAAAAAAGTAATTTTTGAGAAATTTACAATAGAAAAGGCAATCCATGGCGTAATTAAAATTTGCGACAGGTAATTTATTATTATTTGAAAAATTACTATAGAAAAGGCAATCCCTTGCGTAATTAAAATTCGCGACAGTAAAAAATTAATTTTTGAAAAAATTTACTATAGAAAAAGCAATCCCTGGCGTAATTAAAATTTCCGACAGTAAAAAAATTATTTTTTTAAAAATTTACTATAGAAAAGCCAATTTCTGGCGTATTTAAAATTGCGACAGTAAAAAATTAATTTTTGAAAAATTTACTATAGAAAAGGCAATCCCTGTGCGTAATTAAAATTTGCGACAGTAAAAAATTATTTTTTGAAAAATTTACTATAGAAAAAGCAATCCCTGGCGTAATTAAAATTTTGCGACAGTAAAAAATTAATTTTTGAAAAATTTACTATACTAAAGGCAATCCCTGGCGTATTTAAAATTTGCCACAGTAAAATTTATTTTTTGAAAAATTTACTATAGAAATGGCAATCCCTGGCGTATTTAAAATTTGCGAGAGTAAAAAATTAATTTTTGAAAAATTTACTTTAGAAAAGGCAATCCATGGCGTAATTAAAATTTGCGACAGTAAAAATTTATTATTTGAAAATTTAGTATAGATAAGGCAATACCTGGCGTATTTAAAATTTGCGACAATAAAAATTTATTTTTTGAAAAATTTACTATAGAAAAGGCAATCCATGGCGTAATTAAAATTTGCGACAGTAATTTATTATTATTTGAAAAATTACTATAGAAAAGGCAATCCCCTGGCGTAATTTAAAATTTGCGACAGTAAAAAATTAATTTTTGAAAAATTTACTATAGAAAAAGCAATCCCTTGGCGTAATTAAAATTTGCGACAGTAAAAAATTAATTTTTGAGAAATTTACTATAGAAAAGGCAATCCATGGCGTAATTAAAATTTGCGACAGTAATTTATTATTATTTGAAAAATTACTATAGAAAAGGCAATCCCTGGCGTATTTAAAATTTGCGACAGTAAAAATTTATTTTTTTGAAAAATTTACTATAGAAAAGGCAATCCATGGCGTAATTAAAATTTTCGACAGTAATTTATTATTATTTGAAAATTTACTATAGAAAAAGCAATCCCTGGCGTAATTAAAATTTCCGACAGTAAAAAATCATTTTTTGAAAAAGTTACTATAGAAAAGGCAATCCCTGGCGTATTTTAAAATTTGCGAGGGTAAAAAATTTATTTTTTGAAAAATTTACTATAGAAAAGGCAATCCCTGGCGTATTTAAAATTTGCGACAGTAAAAAATTAATTTTTGAAAATTTACTATAGAAAAGGCAATCCCTGGCGCAATTAAAATTTGCGGCAGTAAAAATCAATTTATGAAAAATTTACTATAGAAAAGGCGTAATTAAAATTTTCGACAGTAAAATTTATTTTTTGAAATTTACTATAGAAAAGGCAATCCTGGCGTATTTAAAATTTGCGACAGTAAAAATTTATTTTTTGAAAAATTTACTATAGGAAAGGCAATCCCTGGCGTATTTAAAATTTGCGACAGTAAAAAATTAATTTTTGAAAATTTACTATAGAAAAGGCAATCCCTGGCGTAATTAAAATTTGCGACAGTAAAAAATTATTTTTTGAAAAATTTACTATAGAAAAAGCAATCCTGGCGTAATTAAAATTTGCGACAGTAAAAAATTAATTTTTGAAAAATTTACTATAGAAAAGGCAATCCATGGCGTAATTAAAATTTACGACAGTAATTTATTATTATTTGAAAAATTACTATAGAAAAGGCAATCCCTGGCGTAATTAAAATTTGCGACAGTAAAAAATTAATTTTTGAAAAATTTACTATAGAAAAAGCAATCCCTGGCGTAATTAAAATTTCCGAGAGTAAAAAATTATTTTTTTAAAAATTTACTATGGAAAAAGCCAATCTCTGGCGTATTTAAATTTTGCGACAGTAAAAAATTAATTTTTGAAAAATTTACTACAGAAAAGGCAATCACTGGCGCAATTAAAATTTGCGACAGTAAAAAATCAATTTTTGAAAAATTTACTATAGAAAAAGGCAATCCATGGCGTAATTAAAATTTGCGACAGTAAAAATTTATTTTTTGAAAAATTTACTATACAAAAGGGCAATCCCTGGCGTATTTAAAATTTGCCAAAGTAAAATTTATTTTTTTGAAAAATTTACTATAGAAAAGGCAATCCCTGGCGTATTTAAAATTTGCGAGAGTAAAAAATTAATTTTTGAAAAATTTACTATAGAAAAAGTCAATCCATGGCGTAATTAAAATTTGCGACAGTAAAAATTTATTTTTTGAAAAATTTAGTATAGATAAGGCATCCCTGGCGTATTTAAAATTTGCGACAGTAAAAATTTATTTTTTGAAAAATTTACATATAGAAAAGGCAATCCCTGGCGTTAATTAAAATTAGCGACAGTAAAAAATTAATTTTTGAAAAATTTACTACAGAAAAGGCAATCCCTGGTGCAATTAAAATATGCGACAGTAAAAATTAATTTATTTTTTGAAAAATTTACTATAGAAAAGGCAATCCCTGGCGTATTTAAAATATGCGACAGTAAAAAATTATTTTTTGCAAAATTTACTATAGAAAGGCAATCCTGGCGTATTTAATATTTCCGACAGTAAAAAATTAATTTTTGAAAAATTTACTATAGAAAAGGCAATCCCTGGCGTAATTAAAATTTGCGACAGTAAAAAACTAATTTTTGAAAACTTTACTATAGAAAAGGCAATCCCTGGCGTAATTAAAATTTGCGACAGTAAAACTTTATTTTTTTGAAAAATTTACTATAGAAAAGGCAATCCCTGGCATATTTAAAATATGCGACAGTAAAAAATTATTTTTTTGTAAAATTTACTATAGAAAAGGCAATCCCTGGCGTATTTAAATTTCCGACAGTAAAAAAATTAATTTTTGAAAAATTTACTGTAGAAAAGGCAATCCCTGGCGTATTTAAAATTTGCCACAGTAAAAAATTAATTTTTGAAAAATTTACTATAGAAAAGGCAATACATGGCGTAATTAAAATCTGCGACAGTAAAAATTTATTTTTTGAAAAATTTACTATAGAAAAGGCAATCGCTGGCGTATTATTAAAATATGCGACAGTAACAAATTATTTTTTGAAAAATTTACTATAGAAAAGGCAAATCCTGGCGTATTTAAAATTTCCCAACAGTAAAAAATTAATTTTTGAAAAATTTACTATAGAAAAGGCAAATCTCTGGCGTATTTAAAATTTGCGACAGTAAAAAATTAATTTTTGAAAAATTTACTATAGAAAAGGCAATCCATGCCGTAATTAAAATATGCGACAGTAAAAAATTTTTTTTGTAAAATTTACTATAGAAAAGGCAATCCCTGGCGTATTTAAGTTTCCGACAGTAAAAAATTATTTTTGAAAAATTTACTGTAGAACAGGCACAATCCCTGGCGTATTTAAAATTTGCCACAGTAAAAAATTAATTTTTGAAAAATTTACTATAGAAAAGGCAATCCCTGGCGTAATTAAAATCTGCGACAGTAAAAATTTATTTTTTGAAAAATTTACTATAGAAAAAGCAATCCCTGGCGTATTTAAAATATGCGACAGTAACAAATTATTTTTTGAAAAATTTACTATAGAAAAGGCAATCCCTGGCGTATTTAAAATTTCCGACAGTAAAAAATTAATTTTTGAAAAATTTACTATAGAAAAGGCAATCTCTGGCGTATTTAAAATTTTCGACATTAAAAAATTAATTTTTGAAAAATTTACTATAGAAAAGGCAATCCATGCCGTAATTAAAACTTGCGACAGTAAAAATTTATTTTTTGAAAAAGTTACTATAGAAAAGGCAATCCCTGGCGTATTTAAAATTTGCGAGGGTAAAAATTTATTTTTTGAAAAATTTACTATAGAAAAGGCAATCCCTGGAGTATTTAAAATTTGCGACAATAAAAAATTAATTTTTGAAAAATTTACTATTGAAAAGGCAGTCCCTGGCGTAATTAAATTTGCGACAGTAAAAAATTATTTTTTGAAAAATTTACTATATAAAAGGCAATTACGGTCGTAATTAAAATTTACGACAGTAAGAAATTATTTTGTGAAAAATTTACTGTAGAAAAGGCAATCCCTGGCGTAATTAAAATTTGCGACAGTAAAAAATAAATTTTTGAAAAATTTACAATAGAAAAAGGCAATCCCTGGCGTAATTAAAATTTGCGACAGTAAAAAATTAATTATTGAAAAATTTACTATAGAAAAGGCAATCCCTGGCGTATTTAAAATATCCGACAGTAAAAAATAATTTTTTGAAAAATTTACTATAGAAAGGCAATCTCCTGGCGTAATTAAAACTTGCGGACAGTAAAAAATTATGTTTTGAAAAATTTACTATAGAAAAGGCAATCCTTGGCGTATTTAAAATTTCCGACAGTAAATAATAATTTTTTGAAAAATTTACTATAGAAAATGCAATCCCTGGCGTAAATTAAAAGTTTGCGACAGTTAAATAATTAATTTTTGAAAAATTTACTATAGAAAAGGCAATCCCTGGCGTAATTAAAATTTGCGACGGTAAAAAATTTACTATAGAAAGGCAATCCCTGGCGTAATAAAATTTACGACAGTAAAAAATTAATTCTTGAAAATTTACTATAGAAAAAGCAATCCCTGGCGTAATTAAAATTTCCGACAGTAAAAAATTATTTTTAGAAAAATTTACTATAGAAAAGGCAATACTTGGCGTATCAAAAATTTGCGACAGTAAAAAATTAATTTTTGAAAAATTCACTATAGGAAAAGCAATCCATGGCGTAATTAAAATTTGGGACAGTAAAAATTAATTTTTTTGAAAAATTTACTATAGAAAAGGCAAATCCCTGGCGTATTTAAAATTTCCGACAGTAAATAATAATTTTTTGAAAAATTTACTATAGAAAATGCAATCCCTGGCGTAATTAAAATTTGCGACAGTAAAAAATTAATTTTTGAAAAATTTACTATAGAAAAGGCAATCTCTGGCGTATTTAAAATTTGCGACAGTAAAAAATTTACTATAGAAAAGGCAATCCATGGCGTAATTAAAATTTGCGACAGTAAAAATTTATTTTTTGAAAAATTTACTATAGAAAAGGCAATCCCTGCCGTATTTAAAAATTTGCGAGGGTAAAACTTTATTTTTTGAAAATTTACTATAAAAAAGTCAATCCCTGGCGTATTTAAAATTTGCGACAGTACAAAATTAATATTTGAAAAATTTACTATAGAAAAGGCAATCCCTGGCGTAATTAAAATTTTGCGACAGTAAAAAATTATTTTTTGAAAAATTTACTATAGAAAAGGCAATCCCGGTAGTAATTAAAATTTACGACAGTAAAAAATGTTGTTTTTAAAATAATTTTTTGAAAAATTTACTATAGAAAGGCAATCCCTGGCGCAATTAAAATTTGCGACAGTAAAAAATAATTTTTTGAAAAATTTCCTATAGAAAAAGGGCAAATCCCTGGCGTAATTAAAATTTGCGACAGTAAAAAATTAATTTTTGAAAAATTTACTATAGAAAAGGCAATCCCTGGCGTATTGAAAATTTGCGACAGTAAAAAATTATTTTTTGAAAATTTACTATAGAAAAGGCAATCCATGGCGTAATTAAAATTGCGAAAGTAATTTATTATTATTTGAGAAATTACTATAGAAAAGGCAATCCCTGGCGTAATTAAAATTTGCGACAGTAAAAAATTAATTTTTGAAAAAATTTACTATAGAAAAGGCGTAATTAAAATTTGCGACAGTAAAAAATAATTTTTTGAAAAATTTACTATAGAAAAGGCAATCCCTGGCGTAATTAAAATTTGCGACAGTAAAAAAAGTATTTTTTGAGAATTTACTATAGAAAAGGCAATCCATGGCGTAATTAAATTTGCGACAGTAATTTATTATTATTTGAAAAATTACTATAGAAAAGGCAATCCCTTGCGTAATTAAAATTCGGCGACAGTAAAAAATTAATTTTTGAAGAATTTACTATAGAAAAAGCAATCCCTGGCGTAATTAAAATTTCCGACAGTAAAAAATTATTTTTTAAAAATTTACTTTAAGAAAAGCCCCAATCTCTGGCGTATTTAAATTTTGCGACAGTAAAAAAATAATTTTTAAAAAATTTACTACAGAAAAGGCAATCACTGGCGCAATTAAAATTTGCGACAGTAAAAAAATCAATTTTTGAAAATTTACTATAGAAAAGGCAATCCATGGCGTAATTAAAATTTGCGACAGTAAAAATTTATTTTTTGAAAAATTTACTATACAAAAGGCAATCCCTGGCGTATTAAAAATTTGCCACAGTAAAAATTTATTTTTTTGAAAAATTTACTATAGAAAAGGCAATCCCTGGGCGTATTTAAAATTTGCGAGAGTAAAAAAATTAATTTTTTGAAAAATTTACTATAGAAAAGGCATCCATGGCGTAATTAAAATTTGCTGACAGTAAAAATTTATTTTTTGAAAAATTTAGTTAGATAAGGCAATCCCTGGCGTATTTAAAATTTGCGACAGTAAAAATTTATTTTTTGAAAATTTACTATAGAAAAGGCAATCCCTGGCGTAATTAAAATTAGCGACAGTAAAAAATTAATTTTTGAAAAATTTACTACAGAAATGGCAATCCCTGGCGGAATTAAAATATGCGACAGTAAAAATTAATTTATTTTTTGAAAAATTTACTATAGGAAAAGGCAATCCCTGGCGTATTTAAAATATGCGACAGTAAAAAACTATTGTTTTGCAAAATTTACTATAGAAAAGGCAATCCCTGGCGTATTTAAAATTTCCGACAGTAAAAAATTAATTTTTGAAAAATTTACTATAGAAAAGGCAATCCCTGGCGTAACTAAAATTTGCGACAGTAAAAAACTAATTTTTGAAACTTTACTATAGAAAAGGCAATCCCTGGCGTAATTAAAATTTGCGACAGTAAAACTTTATTTTTTTAGAAAAATTTACTATAGAAAAGGCAATCCCTGGCGTATTTAAAATATGCGACAGTAAAAAATTATTTTTTGTAAAATTTACTATAGAAAAGGCAATCCCTGGCGTATTTAAAATTTCCGACAGTAAAAAATAATTTTTGAAAAATTTACTATAGAGAAGGCAATCCATGCCGTAATTAAATATATGCGACAGTAAAAAATTATTCTTGTAAAATTTACTATAGAAAGGCAATCCCTGGCGTATTTAAAATTTCCGACAGTAAAAAATTAATTTTTGAAAAATTTACTGTAGGAACAGGCAATCCCTGGCGTATTAAAATTTGCCCACAGTAAAAAAATTAATTTTTGAAAAATTTACTATAGAAAAGGCAATCCCTGCGTAATTAAAATCTGCGACAGTAAAAATTTATTTTTTGAAAAATTTACTATAGAAAAGGCAAATCCTGGCGTATTTAAAATTTCCGACAGTAAAAAATTAATTTTTGAAAAATTTACTGTAGAAAAACCAATGTCTGGGCGTATTTAAATTTGCGACAGTAAAAAAATTAATTTTTGAGAAATTTACTATAGAAAAGGCAATCCATGGCGTAATTAAAATTTGCGAAAGTAATTTATTATTATTTGAGAAATTACTATAGAAAAGGCAATCCCTGGCGTAATTAAAATTTGCGACAGTAAAAATTAATTTTTGAAAAATTTACTATAGAAAAGGTAATCCCTGGCGTAATTAAAATTTGCGACAGTAAAAAATAATTTTTTGAAAAATTTACTATAGAAAAGGCAATCCCTGGCGTAATTAAAAATTTGCGACAGTAAAAAAGTAATTTTTGAGAAATTTACTATAGAAAAGGCAATCCATGGCGTAATTAAAATTTGCGACAGTAATTTATTATTATTTTGAAAAATTACTATAGAAAAGGCAATCCCTTGCGTAATTAAAATTCGCGACAGTAAAAATTAATTTTTTGAAAAATTTACTATAGAAAAAGCAATCCCTGGCGTAATTAAAATTTCGCGACAGTAAAAAATTATTTTTTTAAAAATTTACTATAGAAAAGCCAATCTCTGGCGTATTTAAATTTTTGCGACAGTAAAAAAATTAATTTTTGAAAAATTTACTACAGAAAAGGCAAATCACTGGCGCAATTAAAATTTGCGACAGTAAAAAATCAATTTTTGAAAAATTACTATAGAAAAGGCAATCCATGGCGTAATTAAAATTTGCGACAGTAAAAATTTATTTTTGAAAAATTTACTATACAAAAGGCAATCCCTGGCGTATTTAAAATTTGCCACAGTAAAAATTTATTTTTTGAAAAAATTTACTATAGAAAAGGCAATCCCTGGCGTATTTAAAATTTGCGAGAGTAAAAAATTAATTTTTGAAAAAATTTACTATAGAAAAGGCAATCCATGGCCGCAATTAAAATTTGCGACAGTAAAAATTTATTTTTGAAAAATGTAGTATAGATAAGGCAATCCCTGGCGTATTTAAAATTTGCGACAGTAAAAATTTACTATAGAAAAGGCAATCCCTGGCGTAATTAAAATTAGCGACAGTAAAAAATTAATTTTTGAAAAATTTACTACAGAAAAGGCAATCCCTGGCGCAATTAAAATTGCGACAGTAAAAATTAATTTATTTTTTGAAAAATTTACTATAGAAAAGGCAATCCCTGGCGTATTTAAAATATGCGACAAGTTAAAAAAATTATTTTTTGCAAAATTTACTATAGAAAAGGCAATCCCTGGCGTATTTAAAATTTCCGACAGTAAAAAATTAATTTTTGAAAAATTTACTATAGAAAAGGCAATCCCTGGCGTAATTAAAATTTGCGACAGTAAAAAACTAATTTTTGAAAACTTTACAATAGAAAAGGCAATCCCTGGCCTAATTAAAATTTGCGACAGTAAAACTTTAATTTTTTTGAAAAATTTACTATAGAAAAGGCAATCCCTGGCGTATTTAAAATATGCGACAGTAAAAAATTATTTTTTGTAAAATTTACTAAAGAAAAGGCAATCCCTGGCGTATTTAAAATTTCCGACAGTAAAAAATTAATTTTTGAAAAATTTACTGTAGAAAAGGCAATCCTTGGCGTATTTAAAATTTGCCACAGTAAAAAATTAATTTTTGAAAAATTTACTATAGAAAAGGCAATCCCTGGCGTAATTAAAATCTGCGACAGTAAAAATTTATTTTTTGAAAAATTTACTATAGAAAAGGCAATCCCTGGCGTATTTATAAATATGCGACAGTAACAAATTATTTTTTGAAAAATTTACATTTCCGACAGTAAAAAATTAATTTTTGAAAAATTTACTATAGAAAAGGCAATCTCTGGCGTATTTAAAATTTGCGACAGTAAAAAATTAATTTTTGAAAAAATTTACTATAGAAAAGGCAATCCATGCCGTAATTAATATATGCGACAGTAAAAAATTATTTCTTGTAAAATTTACTATAGAAAAGGCAATCCCTGGCGTATTTAAAATTTCCGACAGTAAAAAATTAATTTTTGAAAAATGTACTGTAGAACAGGCAATCCCTGGCGTATTTAAAATTTGCCACAGTAAAAAATTAATTTTTGAAAAATTTACTATAGAAAAGGCAATCCCTGGCGTAATTAAAATCTGCGACAGTAAAAATTTATTTTTTGAAAAATTTACTATAGAAAAAGCAATCCCTGGCGTATTTAAAATATGCGACAGTAACAAATTATTTTTTGAAAAATTTACTATAGAAAAGGCAATCCCTGGCGTATTTAAAATTTCCGACAGTAAAAAATTAATTTTTGAAAATTTACTATAGAAAAGGCAATCTCTGGCGTATTTAAAATTTTCGACAGTAAAAAATTAATTTTTGAAAAATTTACTATAGAAAAGGCAATCCATGCCGTAATTAAAACTTGCGACAGTAAAAATTTATTTTTTGAAAAAGTTACTATAGAAAAGGCAATCCCTGGCGTATTTAAAATTTGCGAGGGTAAAAATTTATTTTTTGAAAAATTTACTATAGAAAAGGCAATCCCTGGCGTATTTAAAATTTGCGACAGTAAAAAATTAATTTTTGAAAAATTTACTATTGAAAAGCAATCCATGGCGTATTTAAAATTTGCGACAGTAAAAAATTATTTTTTGAAAATTTACTATATAAAAGGCAATTCCGGTCGTAATTAAAATTTACGACAGTAAAAAATTATTTTGTGAAAAATTTACTATAGAAAAGGCAATCCCTGGCGTAATTAAAATTTGCGACAGTAAAAAATAATTTTTTGAAAAATTTACTATAGAAAAGGCAATCCCTGGCGTAATTAAAATTTGCGACAGTAAAAAATTAATTATTGAAAAATTTACTATAGAAAAGGCAATCCCTGGCGTATTTAAAATATCCGACAGTAAAAAATAATTTTTTGAAAAATTTACTATAGAAAAGGCAATCCCTGGCGTAATTAAAACTTGCGACAGTAAACAATTATGTTTTGAAAAATTTACTATAGAAAAAGGAAATCCCTGGCGTATTTAAAATTTCCGACAGTAAATAATAATTTTTTGAAAAATTTACTATAGAAAATGCAATCCCTGGCGTAATTAAAATTTGCGACAGTAAAAAATTAATTTTTGAAAAATTTACTATAGAAAAGGCAATCCCTGGCGTAATTAAAATTTGCGACGGTAAAAAATTTACTATAGAAAAGGCAATCCCTGGCGTAATAAAAATTTACGACAGTAAAAAATTAATTCTTGAAAAATTTACTATAGAAAAGGCAATCCCTGGCGTAATTAAAATTTGCGACAGTAAAAAATTATTTTTTGAAAAATTTACTATAGAAAAGGCAATCCCGGTAGTAATTAAAATTTACGACAGTAAAAAATGTTGTTTTGAAAAATTATTTTTGAAAAATTTACTATAGAAAAGGCAATCCCTGGCGCAATTAAAATTTGCGACAGTAAAAAATAATTTTTTGAAAAATTTACTATAGAAAAGGCAATCCCTGGCGTAATTAAAATTTGCGACAGTAAAAAATTAATTTTTGAAAAATTTACTATAAAATTTACTATAGAAAAGGCAATCCCCTGGCGTATTGAAAATTTGCGACAGTAAAAAATTATTTTTTGTAAAATTTACTATACAAAAGGCAATCCCTGGCGTATTTAAAATTTGCGACAGTAAAAAATTAATTTTTGAAAAACTTACTATACAAAGGGCAATCCCTGGCGTAATTAAAATTTGCGACAGTAAAAAATTATTTTTTTAAAAATTTACTATAGAAAAAACCAATGTCTGGCGAATTTAAAAATTTGCGACAGTAAAAAAATTAATTTTTGAGAAATTTACTATAGAAAAAGGCAATCCATGGCGTAATTAAAAATTTGCGAAAGTAATTTATTATTATTTGAGAAATTACTATAGAAAAAGGCAATCCCTGGCGTAATTAAAATTTGCGACAGTAAAAAAATTAATTTTTGAAAAATTTACTATAGAAAAGGTAATCCCTGCCGTAATTAAAATTTGCGACAGTAAAAAATTATTTTTTGAAAAATTTACTATAGAAAAGGCAATCCCTGGCGTAATTAAAATTTGCGACAGTAAAAAATTAATTTTCGAGAAATTTACTACCAGAAAAGGCAATCCATGGCGTAATTAAAATTTGCGACAGTAATTTATTATTATTTGAAAAATTACTATAGAAAAGGCAATCCCTTGCGTAATTAAAATTCGCGACAGTGAAAAATTTACTATAGAAAAAGCAATCCCTGGCGTAATTAAAATTTCCGACAGTAAAAAATTATTTTTTTAAAAATTTTTCTATAGAAAAGCCAATCTCTGGCGTATTTAAATTTTGCGACAGTAAAAAAATTAATTTTTGAAAAAATTTACTACAGAAAAGGCAATCCCTGGTGCAATTAAAATTTGCGACAGTAAAAAATCAATTTTTGAAAAATTTACTATAGAAAAGGCGTAATTAAAATTTTTCGACAGTAAAATTTATTTTTTGAAAAATTTACTATAGAAATGGCAATCCCTGGCGTATTTAAAATTTGCGACAGTAAAAATTAATTTTTTTTGAAAAATTTACTATAGAAAAGGCAATCCCTGGCGTATTTAAAATTTGCGACAGTAAAAAAATTAATTTTTGACAAATTTACTATAGAAAAAGGCAATCCCCTGGCGTAATTAAAATTTACGACAGTAAAAAATTATTTTTTGAAAAATTTACTATAGAAAAGGCAATCCCTGGCGTAATTAAAATTTGCGACAGTAAAAAATTAATTTTTGAGAAATTTACTATAGAAAAGGCAATCCATGGCGTAATTAAAATTTGCGACAGTAATTTATTATTATTTGAAAAATTACTATAGAAAAGGCAATCCCTGGCGTAATTAAAATTTGCGACAGT
The DNA here is from genome assembly GCA_963930735.1 of Dioctria linearis. Taxonomy (NCBI): domain Eukaryota; kingdom Metazoa; phylum Arthropoda; class Insecta; order Diptera; family Asilidae; genus Dioctria; species Dioctria linearis. The sequence continues at coordinate 51,720 of CAWVNZ010001249.1, forward strand.
AAAAAATTAATTTTTGAAAAATTTACTATAGAAAAGGCAATCCCTGGCGTATTTAAAATTTCCGACAGTAAAAAATTAATTTTTGAAAAATGTACTGTTAGAACAGGCAATCCCTGGCGTATTTAAAATTTGCCACAGTAAAAAATTAATTTTTGAAAAATTTACTATAGAAAAGGCAATCCCTGGCGTAATTAAAATCTGCGACAGTAAAAATTTATTTTTTGAAAAATTTACTATAGAAAAAGCAATCCCTGGCGTATTTAAAATATGCGACAGTAACAAATTATTTTTTGAAAAATTTTACTATAGAAAAGGCAATCCCTGGCGTATTTAAAATTTCCGACAGTAAAAAATTAATTTTTGAAAAATTTACTATAGAAAAGGCAATGCTCTGGCGTATTTAAAATTTTCGACAGTAAAAAATTAGTTTTTGAAAAATTTACTATAGAAAAGGCAATCCATGCCGTAATTAAAACTTGCGACAGTAAAAATTTATTTTTTGAAAAATTTTACTATAGGAAAAGGCAATCCCTGGGCGTATTTAAAATTTGCGAGGGTAAAAATTTATTTTTTGAAAAATTTACTATAGAAAAGGCAATCCCTGGCGTATTTAAAATTTGCGACAGTAAAAAATTAATTTTTGAAAAATTTACTATTGAAAAGCAATCCATGGTGTAATTAAAATTTGCGACAGTAAAAAATTATTTTTTGAAAAAATTTACTATATAAAAGGCAATTCCGGTCGTAATTAAAATTTACGACAGTAAAAAATTATTTTGTGAAAAATTTACTATAGAAAAAGGCAATCCCTGGCGTAATTAAAATTTGCGACAGTAAAAAATAAGTTTTTTGAAAAATGTACTATAGAAAAGGCAATCCCCTGGCGTAATTAAAATTTGCGACAGTAAAAAATTAATTATTGAAAAATTCTACTATAGAAAAGGCAATCCCTGGCGTATTTAAAATATCCGACAGTAAAAAAATAATTTTTTGAAAAATTTACTATAGAAAAGGCAATCCCTGGCGTAATTAAAACTTGCGACAGTAAAAAATTATGTTTGAAAAATTTACTATTGAAAAGGCAATCCCTGGCGTATTTAAAATTTCCGACAGTAATATAATAATTTTTGAAAAATTTACTATAGAAAATGCAAATCCCTGGCGTAATTAAAATTTGCGACAGTAAAAAATTAATTTTGAAAAAATTTACTATAGAAAAGGCAATCCCTGGCGTAATTAAAATTTGCGACGGTAAAAAATTTACTATAGAAAAGGCAATCCCTGGCGTAATAAAAATTTACGACAGTAAAAAATTAATTCTTGAAAAATTTACTATAGAAAAAGGCAATCCCTGGCGTAATTAAAATTTGCGACAGTAAAAAATTATTTTTTGAAAAATTTACTATAGAAAAGGCAATCCCGGTAGTAATTAAAATTTACGACAGTAAAAAATGTTGTTTGAAAAATTATTTTTTGAAAAATTTACTATAGAAAAGGCAATCCCTGGCGCAATTAAAATTTGCGACAGTAAAAAAATAATTTTTTGAAAAATTTACTATAGAAAAGGCAATCCCTGGCGTAATTAAAATTTGCGACAGTAAAAAATTAATTTTTGAAAAATTTACTATAGAAAAGGCAATCCCTGGCGTATTGAAAATTTGCGACAGTAAAAAATTATTTTTTGTAAAATTTTCTATACAAAAGGCAATCCCCTGGCGTATTTAAAATTTGCGACAGTAAAAAATTAATTTTTGAAAAAATTTACTATACAAAGGGCAATCCCTGGCGTAATTAAAATTTGCGACAGTAAAAAAATTATTTTTTTAAAAATTTACTATAGAAAAACCAATGTCTGGCGTATTTAAAATTTGCGACAGTAAAAAATTAATTTTTGAGAAATTTACTATAGAAAAGGCAATCCATGGCGTAATTAAAATTTGCGAAAGTAATTTATTATTATTTGAGAAATTACTATAGAAGAAGAGGCAATCCTGGCGTAATTAAAATTTGCGACAGTAAAAAATTAATTTTTGAAAAATTTACTATAGAAAAAGGTAATCCCTGCCGTAATTAAAATTTGCGACAGTAAAAAATTATTTTTTGAAAAATTTACTATAGAAAAGGCAATCCCTGGCGTAATTAAAAATTTGCGACAGTAAAAAATTAATTTTTGAGAAATTTACACTATAGAAAAGGCAATCCATGGCGTAATTAAAATTTGCGACAGTAATTTATTATTATTTGAAAAATTACTATAGAAAAAGGCAATCCCTTGCGTAATTAAAATTCGCGACAGTGAAAAATTTACTATAGAAAAGCAATCCCTGGCGTAATTAAAATTTCCGACAGTAAAAAATTATTTTTTTAAAAATTTTTCTATAGAAAAGCCAATCTCTGGCGTATTTAAATTTTGCGACAGTAAAAAATTAATTTTTGAAAAATTTACTACAGAAAAGGCAATCCCTGGTGCAATTAAAATTTGCGACAGTAAAAAATCAATTTTTGAAAAATTTACTATAGAAAAGGCGTAATTAAAATTTTCGACAGTAAAATTTTATTTTTTGAAAATTTACTATAGAAAAGGCAATCCCTGGCAGTATTTAAAATTTGCGACAGTAAAAATTAATTTTTTTGAAAAAATTTACTATAGAAAAGGCAATCCCTGGCGTATTTAAAAATTTGCGACAGTAAAAAAATTAATTTTTGAAAAATTTACTATAGAAAATGGCAATCCCTGGCGTAATAAAAATTTACGACAGTAAAAAATTAATTCTTGAAAAATTTACTATAGAAAAGGCAATCCCTGGCGTAATAAAAATTTACGACAGTAAAAAATTAATTCTTGAAAAATTTACTATAGAAAAGGCAATCCCTGGCGTAATTAAAATTTGCGACAGTAAAAAATTATTTTTTTGAAAAATTTACTATAGAAAAGGCAATCCCGGTAGTAATTAAAATTTACGACAGTAAAAAAATGTTGTTTTGAAAAATTATTTTTTGAAAAATTTACTATAGAAAAGGCAATCCCTGGCGCAATTAAAATTTGCGACAGTAAAAAATAATTTTTTGAAAAATTTACTATAGAAAAGGCAATCCCTGGCGTAATTAAAATTTGCGACAGTAAAAAAATTAATTTTTGAAAAATTTACTATAGAAAAGGCAATCCCTGGCGTATTGAAAATTTGCGACAGTAAAAAATTATTTTTTTGTAAAATTTACTATACAAAAGGCAATCCCTGGCGTATTTAAAATTTGCGACAGTAAAAAATTAATTTTTGAAAAAATTTACTATACAAAGGGCAATCCCTGGCGTAATTAAAATTTGCGACAGTAAAAAATTATTTTTTAAAAATTTACTATAGAAAAACCAATGTCTGGCGTATTTAAAATTTGCGACAGTAAAAAATTAATTTTTGAGAAATTTACTATAGAAAAAGGCAATCCATGGCGTAATTAAAATTTGCGAAAGTAATTTATTATTATTTGAGAAATTACTATAGAAAAGGCAATCCCTGGCGTAATTAAAATTTGCGACAGTAAAAAATTAATTTTTGAAAAATTTACTATAGAAAAGGTAATCCCTGCCGTAATTAAAATTTGCGACAGTAAAAAATTATTTTTTTGAAAAATTTACTATAGAAAAGGCAATCCCTGGCGTAATTAAAATTTGCGACAGTAAAAAATTAATTTTCGATAAAATTTACTATAGAAAAGGCAATCCATGGCGTAATTAAAATTTGCGACAGTAATTTATTATTATTTGAAAAATTACTATAGAAAAGGCAATCCCTTGCGTAATTAAAATTCGCGACAGTGAAAAATTTACTATAGAAAAAGCAATCCCTGGCGTAATTAAAATTTCCGACAGTAAAAAATTATTTTTTTTAAAAATTTTTCTATAGAAAAGCCAATCTCTGGCGTATTTAAATTTTGCGACAGTAAAAAATTAATTTTTGAAAAATTTACTACAGAAAAGGCAATCCCTGGTGCAATTAAAATTTGCGACAGTAAAAAATCAATTTTTGAAAAATTTACTATAGAAAAGGCGTAATTAAAATTTTCGACAGTAAAATTTATTTTTTGAAAATTTACTATAGAAAAGGCAATCCCTGGCGTATTTAAAATTTGCGACAGTAAAAATTAATTTTTTTTGAAAAATTTACTATAGAAAAGGCAATCCCTGGCGTATTTAAAATTTGCGACAGTAAAAAATTAAATTTTTGACAAATTTACTATAGAAAAGGCAATCCACCTGGCGTAATTAAAATTTACGACAGTAAAAAATTATTTTTTGAAAAATTTACTATAGAAAAGGCAATCCCTGGCGTAATTAAAATTTGCGACAGTAAAAAATAAATTTTTGAGAAATTTACTATAGAAAAGGCAATCCATGGCGTAATTAAAATTTGCGACATGTAATTTATTATTATTTGAAAAATTACTATAGAAAAGGCAATCCCTGGCGTAATTAAAATTTGCGACAGTAAAAAATTAATTTTTGAAAAATTTACTATAGAAAAGGCAATCCCTGGCGTATTTAAAATTTCCGACAGTAAAAAAATTAATTTTGAAAAATGTACTGTAGAACAGGCAATCCCTGGCGTATTTAAAATTTGCCACAGTAAAAAATTAATTTTTGAAAAATTTACTATAGAAAAGGCAATCCCTGGCGTAATTAAAATCTGCGACAGTAAAAATTTATATTTTGAAAAATTTACTATAGAAAAAGCAATCCCTGGCGTATTTAAAATATGCGACAGTAACAAATTATTTTTTGAAAAATTTACTATAGAAAAGGCAATCCCTGGCGTATTTAAAATTTCCGACAGTAAAAAATTAATTTTTGAAAAATTTACTATAGAAAAGGCAATCTCTGGCGTATTTAAAAATTTTCGACAGTAAAAAATTAATTTTTGAAAAATTTACTATAGAAAAGGCAATCCATGCCGTAATTAAAACTTGCGACAGTAAAAATTTATTTTTTGAAAAAGTTACTATAGAAAAGGCAATCCCTGGCGTATTTAAAATTTGCGAGGGTAAAAATTTATTTTTTGAAAAATTTACTATAGAAAAGGCAATCCCTGGCGTATTTAAAATTTGCGACAGTAAAAAATTAATTTTTGAAAAATTTACTATTGAAAAGCAATCCATGGCGTAATTAAAATTTGCGACAGTAAAAAATTATTTTTTGAAAAATTTACTATATAAAAGGCAATTCCGGTCGTAATTAAAATTTACGACAGTAAAAAATTATTTTGTGAAAAATTTACTATAGAAAAGGCAATCCCTGGCGTAATTAAAATTTGCGACAGTAAAAAATAATTTTTTGAAAAATTTACTATAGAAAAGGCAATCCCTGGCGTAATTAAAAATTTGCGACAGTAAAAAATTAATTATTGAAAAATTTACTATAGAAAAGGCAATCCCTGGCGTATTTAAAATATCCGACAGTAAAAAAATAATTTTTTGAAAAATTTACTATAGAAAAGGCAATCCCTGGCGTAATTAAAACTTGCGACAGTAAAAAATTATGTTTTGAAAAATTTACTATTGAAAAGGCAATCCCTGGCGTATTTAAAATTTCCGACAGTAAATAATAATTTTTTGAAAAATTTACTATAGAAAATGCAATCACCTGGCGTAATTAAAATTTGCGACAGTAAAAAATTAATTTTTGAAAAAATTTACTATAGAAAAGGCAATCCCTGGCGTAATTAAAATTTGCGACGGTAAAAAATTTACTATAGAAAAGGCAATCCCTGGCGTAATAAAAAATTTACGACAGTAAAAAATTAATTCTTGAAAAATTTACTATAGAAAAGGGCAATCCCTGGCGTAATTAAAATTTGCGACAGTAAAAAAATTATTTTTTGAAAAATTTAACTATAGAAAAGGCAATCCCGGTAGTAATTAAAATTTACGACAGTAAAAAAATGTTGTTTTGAAAAATTATTTTTTGAAAAATTTACTATAGAAAAGGCAATCCCTGGCGCAATTAAAATTTGCGACAGTAAAAAATAATTTTTTTGAAAAATTTACTATAGAAAAGGCAATCCCTGGCGTAATTAAAATTTGCGACAGTAAAAAATTAATTTTTGAAAAATTTTACTATAGAAAAGGCAATCCCTGGCGTATTGAAAATTTGCGACAGTAAAAAATTATTTTTTGTAAAATTTTCTATACAAAAGGCAATCCCTGGCGTATTTAAAATTTGCGACAGTAAAAAATTAATTTTTGAAAAATTTACTATACAAAGGGCAATCCCTGGCGTAATTAAAATTTGCGACAGTAAAAAATTATTTTTTTAAAAATTTACTATAGAAAAACCAATGTCTGGCGTATTTAAAATTTGCGACAGTAAAAAATTAATTTTTGAGAAATTTACTATAGAAAAGGCAATCCATGGCGTAATTAAAATTTGCGAAAGTAATTTATTATTATTTGAGAAATTACTATAGAAAAGGCAATCCCTGGCGTAATTAAAATTTGCGACAGTAAAAAATTAATTTTTGAAAAAATTTACTATAGAAAAGGTAATCCCTGCCGTAATTAAAATTTGCGACAGTAAAAATAATTATTTTTGAAAAATTTACTATAGAAAAGGCAATCCCTGGCGTAATTAAAATTTGCGACAGTAAAAAATTAATTTTAGAGAAATTTACTATAGAAAAGGCAATCCATGGGCGTAATTAAAATTTGCGACAGTAATTTATTATTATTTGAAAAATTACTATAGAAAAGGCAATCCCATGCGTAATTAAAATTCGCGACAGTGAAAAATTTACTATAGAAAAAGCAATCCCTGGCGTAATTTAAAATTTCCGACAGTAAAAAAATTATTTTTTTAAAAATTTTTCTATAGAAAAGCCAATCTCTGGCGTATTTAAATTTTGCGACAGTAAAAAATTAATTTTTGAAAAATTTACTACAGAAAAGGCAATCCCTGGTGCAATTAAAATTTGCGACAGTAAAAAATCAATTTTTTGAAAAATTTACTATAGAAAAGGCGTAATTAAAATTTTCGGACAGTAAAATTTATTTTTTTGAAAATTTACTATAGAAAAGGCAATCCCTGGCGTATTTAAAATTTGCCGACAGTAAAAATTAATTTTTTTTGAAAAATTTACTATAGAAAAGGCAATCCCTGGCGTATTTAAAATTTGCGACAGTAAAGAATTAATTTTTGAAAAATTTACTATAGAAAAGGCAATCCCTGGCGTAATTAAAATTTACGACAGTAAAAAATTATTTTTTGAAAAAATTTACTATAGAAAATGCAATCCCCTGGCGTAATTAAAATTTGCGACAGTAAAAAATTAATTTTTGAGAAATTTACTATAGAAAAGGCAATCCATGGCGTAATTAAAATTTGCGACAGTAATTTATTATTATTTGTAAAATTACTATAGAAAAGGCAATCCCTGGCGTAATTAAAATTTGCGACAGTAAAAAATTAATTTTGAAAAATTTACTATAGAAAAAAGCAATACCTGGCGTAATTAAAATTTCCGACAGTAAAAAATTATTTTTTTAAAAATTTACTATGGAAGAGCCAATCTCTGGCGTATTTAAATTTTGCGACAGTAAAAAATTAATTTTTGAAAAATTTACTACAGAAAAGGCAATCACTGGCGCAATTAAAATTTGCGACAGTAAAAAATCAGTTTTTGAAAAATTTACTATAGAAAAGGCAATCCATGACGTAATTCAAAATTTGCGACAGTAAAAATTTTATTTTTTGAAAAATTTACTATACAAAAGGCAATCCCTGGCCTATTTAAAATTTGCCACAGTAAACATTTATTTTTTGAAAAATTTACTATAGAAAAGGCAATCCCTGGCGTATTTAAAATTTGCGAGAGTAAACAATTAATTTTTGAAAAATTTACTATAGAAAAGGCAATCCATGGCGTAAATTAAAATTTGCGACAGTAAAAATTTATTTTTTTGAAAAATTTAGTATAGATAAAGGCAATCCCTGGCGTAATTAAAATTAGCGACAGTAAAAAATTAATTTTTTGAAAAATTTTACTACAGAAAAGGCAATCCCTGGCGCAATTAAGATATGCGCACAGTAAAAATTAATTTTATTTTTTGAAAAATTTACTATAGAAAAGGCAATCCCTGGCGTATTTAAAATATGCGACAGTAAAAAATTATTTTTTGCAAAATTTACTATAGAAAAGGCAATCCCCTGGCGTATTTAAAATTTCCGACAGTAAAAAATTAAGTTTTGAAAAATTTACTATAGAAAAGGCAATCCCTGGCGTAATTAAAATTTGCGACAGTAAAAAACTAATTTTTGAAAACTTTACTATAGAAAAGGGCAATCCCTGGCGTAATTAAAATTTGCGACAGTAAGGACTTTATTTTTTGAAAAATTTTACTATAGAAAAGGCAATCCCTGGCGTATTTAAAATATGCGACAGTAAAAAAATTATTTTTTGTAAAATTTACTATAGAAAAAGGCAATCCCTGGCGTTATTTAAAATTTCCGACAGTAAAAAATTAATTTTTGAAAAATTTACTGTAGAAAAGGCAATCCCTGGCGTATTTTAAAATTTGCCACAGTAAAAAATTAATTTTTGAAAAATTTACTATAGAAAAGGCAATCCCTGACGTAATTAAAATCTGCGACAGTAAAAATTTATTTTTTGAAAAATTTACTACAGAAAGAGGCAATCCCTGACGTATTTAAAAATATGCGACAGTAACAAATTATTTTTTTGAAAAATTTACTATAGAAAAGGCAATCCCTGGCGTATTTAAAATTTCCGACAGTAAAAAATTAATTTTTGAAAAATTTACTATAGAGAAGGCAATCTCTGGCGTATTTAAAATTTGCGACAGTAAAAAATTAATTTTGAAAAATTTACTATATAAAAGGCAATCCATGCCGTAATTAAAACTTGCGACAAGTAAAAATTTATTTTTTGAAAAGTTAATATAGAAAAGGCAATCCCTGGCGTATTTAAAATTTGCGAGGGTAAAAATTTATTTTTTGAAAAATTTACTATAGAAAAGTCAATCCTGGCGTATTTAAAATTTGCGACAGTAAAAAATTAATTTTTGAAAAATTTTACTATAGAAGAAAGGCAATCCCTGGCGTAATTAAAATTTGCGACAGTAAAAAAATTATTTTTTGAAAAATTTACTATATAAAAGGCAATTCCGGTCGTAATTAAAATTTACGACAGTAAAAAAATTATTTTTGTGAAAAATTTACTATAGAAAAGCAATCCCTGGCGTAATTAAAATTTGCGACAGTAAAAAATAATTTTTTGAAAAATTTACTATAGAAAAGCAATCCCTGGCGTAATTAAAATTTCCGACAGTAAAAAATTAATTTTTGAAAAATTTACTATATAAAAGGCAATTCCGGTCGTAATTAAAATTTGCGACAGTAAAAAATTATTTTTTGAAAAATTTACTATATAAAAGGCAATTCCGGTCGTAATTAAAATTTACGACAGTAAAAAATTATTTTGTGAAAAATTCTACTATAGAAAAGCAATCCCTGGCGTAATTAAAATTTCCGACAGTAAAAAATTAATTTTTGAAAAATTTACTATAGAGAAGGCAATCTCTGGCGTATTTTTGAAAAATTTACTATAGAAAAGGCAATCCATGCCGTAATTAAAACTTGCGACAGTAAAAATTTATTTTTTGAAAAAGTTAATATAGAAAAGGCAATCCCTGGCGTATTTAAAATTTGCGAGGGTAAAAATTTATTTTTTGAAAAATTTACTATAGAAAAGGCAATCCGTGGCGTATTTAAAATTTGCGACAGTAAAAAATTAATTTTTGAAAAATTTACTATAGAAAAGGCAATCCCTGGCGTAATTAAAATTTGCGACAGTAAAAAATTATTTTTTGAAAAATTTACTATATAAAAGGCAATTCCGGTCGTAATTAAAATTTACGACAGTAAAAAATTATTTTGTGAAAAATTTATTATAGAAAAGCAATCCCTGGCGTAATTAAAATTTGCGACAGTAAAAAATAATTTTTTGAAAAATTTACTATAGAAAATGCAATCATTGGCGTAATTAAAATTTGCGACAGTAAAAAATTAATTTTTGAAAAATTTACTATAGAAAAGGCAATCCCTGGCGTAATTAAAATTTGCGACGGTAAAAAATTATTTTTTTAAAAATTTACTATAGAAAAGGCAATCCCTGGCGTAATTAAAATTTCCGACATTAAAAATTAATTTTTGAAAAATTTACTATAGAAAAGGCAATCCCTGGCGTAATTAAGATTTGCTGCAGTAAAAAATTAATTTTTGAAAAATTTACTTTAGAAAAGGCAATCCCTTGCGTAATTAAAATTTGCGACAGTAAAAAATTATTTTTTGAAAAATTTACTATAGAAAAGGCAATCCCTGGCGTATTTAAAATTTGCGACAGTAAAAAATTAATTTTGAAAAATTTACTATAGAAAAGGCAATCCCTGGCGTAATTAAAAATTTGCGACAGTAAAATATTATTTTTTGTAAAATTTAGTATAGAAAAAGCAATCCCTGGCGTTTTTAAATTTCCGACAGTAAAAATTAATTTTTGAAAAATTTACTGTAGAAAAGGCAATCCCTGGCGTATTTAAAATTTGCGACAGTAAAAAATTAATTTTTGAAAAATTTACTATAGAAAAGGCAATCCCTGGCGTAATTAAAATTTGCGACAGTAAAAAATAATTTTTTGAAAAATTTACTATATAAAAGGCAATTCCGGTCGTAATTAAAATTTACGACAGTAAAAATTATTTTGTGAAAAATTTACTATAGAAAAGCAATCCCTGGCGTAATTAAAATTTCCGACAGTAAAAAATTAATTTTGAAAAATTTACTATAGAGAAGGCAATCTCTGGCGTATTTAAAATTTGCGACAGTAAAAAATTAATTTTTGAAAAATTTACTATAGAAAAGGCAATCCATGCCGTAATTAAAACTTGCGACAGTAAAAATTTATTTTTTGAAAAAGTTAATATAGAAAAGGCAATCCCTGGCGTATTTAAAATTTGCGAGGGTAAAAATTTATTTTTTGAAAAATTTACTATAGAAAAGGCAATCATCCCTGGCGTATTTAAATTTTGCGACAGTAAAAAATTAATTTTTGAAAAATTTACTATAGAAAAGGCAATCCCTGGCGTAATTAAAATTTGCGACAGTAAAAAATTATTTTTTGAAAAATTTACTATATAAAAGGCAATTCCGGTCGTAATTAAAATTTACGACAGTAAAAAATTATTTTGTGAAAAATTTACTATAGAAAAGCAATCCCTGGCGTAATTAAAATTTGCGACAATAAAAAATAATTTTTTGAAAAATTTACTATAGAAAATGCAATCCCTGGCGTAATTAAAATTTGCGACAGTAAAAAATTAATTTTTGAAAAATTTACTATAGAAAAGGCAATCCCTGGCGTAATTAAAATTTGCGACGGTAAAAAATTATTTTTTTAAAAATTTACTATAGAAAAGGCAATCCCTGGCGTAATTAAAATTTCCGACATTAAAAATTAATTTTTGAAAAATTTACTATAGAAAAGGCAATCCCTGGCGTAATTAAGATTTGCTGCAGTAAAAAATTAATTTTTGAAAAATTTACTTTAGAAAAGGCAATCCCTTGCGTAATTAAAATTTGCGACAGTAAAAAATTATTTTTTGAAAATTTACTATAGAAAAGGCAATCACTGGCGTACTTAAAATTTGCGACAGTAAAAAATTAATTTTTGAAAAATTTACTATAGAAAAGGCAATCCCTGGCGTAATTAAAAATTTGCGACAGTAAAATATTATTTTTTGTAAAATTTACTATAGAAAAAGCAATCCCTGGCGTTTTTAAATTTCCGACAGTAAAAAATTAATTTTTGAAAAATTTACTGTAGAAAAGGCAATCCCTGGCGTATTTAAAATTTGCCACAGTAAAAAATTAATTTTTGAAAAATTTACTATAGAAAAGGCAATCCCTACCGTAATTAAAATCTGCGACAGTAAAAATTTATTTTTTGAAAAATTTACTATAGAAAAGGCAATCCCTGGCTTATTTAAAATATGCGACAGTAACAAATTATTTTTTGAAAAATTTACTGTAGAAAAGGCAATCCCTGGCGTATTTAAAATTTCCGACAGTAAAAAATTAATTTTTCAAAAATTTACTATAGAAAAGGCAATCTCTGGCGTATTTAAAATTTGCGACAGTAAAAAATTAATTTTTGAAAAATTTACTATAGAAAAGGCAATCCATGCCGTAATTAAAATTTGCGACAGTAAAAAATTAATTTTTGAAAAATTTACTATAGAAAAGGCAATCCCTGGCGTAATTAAAATTTGCGACAGTAAAAAATAATTTTTGAAAAATTTACTATATAAAAGGCAATTCCGGTCGTAATTAAAATTTACGACAGTAAAAAATTATTTTGTGAAAAATTTACTATAGAAAAGCAATCCCTGGCGTAATTAAAATTTCCGACAGTAAAAAATTAATTTTTGAAAAATTTACTATAGAGAAGGCAATCTCTGGCGTATTTTAAAATTTGCGACAGTAAAAAATTAATTTTTGAAAAAGCAATTTTTGAAAAGGCAATCCATGCCGTAATTAAAACTTGCGACAGTAAAAATTTATTTTTTGAAAAAGTTAATATAGAAAAGGCAATCCCTGGCGTATTTAAAATTTGCGAGGGTAAAAATTTATTTTTTGAAAAATTTACTATAGAAAAGGCAATCCCTGGCGTATTTAAATTTTGCGACAGTAAAAAATTAATTTTTGAAAAATTTACTATAGAAAAGGCAATCCCTGGCGTAATTAAAATTTGCGACAGTAAAAAATTATTTTTTGAAAAATTTACTATATAAAAGGCAATTCCGGTCGTAATTAAAATTTACGACAGTAAAAAATTATTTTGTGAAAAATTTACTATAGAAAAGCAATCCCTGGCGTAATTAAAATTTGCGACAATAAAAAATAATTTTTTGAAAAATTTACTATAGAAAATGCAATCCCTGGCGTAATTAAAATTTGCGACAGTAAAAAATTAATTTTTGAAAAATTTACTATAGAAAAGGCAATCCCTGGCGTAATTAAAATTTGCGACGGTAAAAAATTATTTTTTTAAAAATTTACTATAGAAAAGGCAATCCCTGGCGTAATTAAAATTTCCGACATTAAAAATTAATTTTTGAAAAATTTACTATAGAAAAGGCAATCCCTGGCGTAATTAAGATTTGCTGCAGTAAAAAATTAATTTTTGAAAAATTTACTTTAGAGAAGGCAATCCCTTGCGTAATTAAAATTTGCGACAGTAAAAAATTATTTTTTGAAAAATTTACTATAGAAAAGGCAATCACTGGCGTATTTAAAATTTGCGACAGTAAAAAATTAATTTTTGAAAAATTTACTATAGAAAAGGCAATCCCTGGCGTAATTAAAAATTTGCGACAGTAAAATATTATTTTTTGTAAAATTTACTATAGAAAAAGCAATCCCTGGCGTTTTTAAAATTTCCGACAGTAAAAAATTAATTTTTGAAAAATTTACTGTAGAAAAGGCAATCCCTGGCGTATTTAAAATTTGCCACAGTAAAAAATTAATTTTTGAAAAATTTACTATAGAAAAGGCAATCCCTACCGTAATTAAAATCTGCGACAGTAAAAATTTATTTTTTGAAAAATTTACTATAGAAAAGGCAATCCCTGGCTTATTTAAAATATGCGACAGTAACAAATTATTTTTTGAAAAATTTACTGTAGAAAAGGCAATCCCTGGCGTATTTAAAATTTCCGACAGTAAAAATTAATTTTTGAAAAATTTACTATAGAAAAGGCAATCTCTGGCGTATTTAAAATTTGCGACAGTAAAAAATTAATTTTTGAAAAATTTACTATAGAAAAGGCAATCCATGCCGTAATTAAAACTTGCGACAGTAAAAATTTATTTTTTGAAAAATTTACTATAGAAGAGGCAATCCCTAGCGTATTTAAAATTTGCGAGGGTAAAAATTTATTTTTTGAAAAATTTACTATAGAAAAGGCAATCCCTGGCGTATTTAAAATTTGCGACAGTAAAAAATTAATTTTTGAAAAATTTACTATAGAAAAGGCAATCCCTGGCGTAATTAAAATTTGCGACAGTAAAAAATTATTTTTTGAAAAATTTACTATAGAAAAGGCAATTCCGGTCGTAATTAAAATTTACGACAGTAAAAAATTATTTTGTGAAAAATTGACTATAGAAAAGGCAATCCCTGGCGTATTTAAAATATCCGACAGTAAAAAATAATTTTTTGAAAAATTTACTATAGAAAAGGCAATCCCTGGCGTAATTAAACTTGCGACAGTAAAAAATTATGTTTTGAAAAATTTACTATAGGAAAGGCAATCCCTGGCGTATTTAAAATTTCCGACAGTAAATAATAATTTTTTGAAAAATTTACTATAGAAAATGCAATCCCTGGCGTAATTAAAATTTGCGACGGAAAAAAATTAATTTTTGAAAAATTTACTATAGAAAAGGCAATCCCTGGCGTAATTAAAATTTGCGACGGTAAAAAATTATTTTTTTAAAAATTTACTATAGAAAAGGCAATCCCTGGCGTAATTAAAATTTCCGACATTAAAAATTAATTTTTGAAAAATTTACTATAGAAAAGGCAATCCCTGGCGTAATTAAAATTTGCGGCATTAAAAAATTAATTTTGAAAAATTTACTATAGAAAAGGCAATCCCTTGCGTAATTAAAATTTGCGACAGTAAAAAATTATTTTTTCAAAAATTTACTATAGAAAAGGCAATCCCTGGCGTATTTAAAATTTGCGACAGTAAAAAATTAATTTTTGAAAAATTTACTATAGAAAAGGCAATCCCTGGCGTAATTAAAACTTGCGACAGTAAAAAATTATGTTTTGAAAAATTTACTATAGAAAAGGCAATCCCTGGCGTATTTAAAATTTCCGACAGTAAATAATAATTTTGTGAAAAATTTACTATAGAAAATGCAATCCCTGGCGTAATTAAAATTTGCGACAGTAAAAAATTAATTTTTGAAAAATTTACTATAGAAAATGCAATCCCTGGCGTAATTAAAATTTGCGACGGTAAAAAATTATTTTTTTAAAAATTTACTATAGAAAAGGCAATCCCTGGCGTAATTAAAATTTCCGACATTAAAAATTAATTTTTGAAAAATTTACTATAGAAAAGGCAATCCCTTGCGTAATTAAAATTTGCGACAGTAAAAAATTATTTTTTGAAAAATTTACTATAGAAAAGGCAATCCCTGGCGTATTTAAAATTTGCGACAGTAAAAAATTAATTTTTGAAAAATTTACTATAGAAAAGGCAATCCCTGGCGTAATTAAAAATTTGCGACAGTAAAATATTATTTTTTGTAAAATTTACTATAGATAAAGCAATCCCTGGCGTATTTAAAATTTCCGACAGTAAAAAATTAATTTTTGAAAAATTTACTGTAGAAAAGGCAATCCCTGGCGTATTTAAAATTTGCCACAGTAAAAAATTAATTTTTGAAAAATTTACTATAGAAAAGGCAATCCCTACCGTAATTAAAATCTGCGACAGTAAAAATTGATTTTTTGAAAAATTTACTATAGAAAAGGCAATCCCTGGCTTATTTAAAATATGCGACAGTAACAAATTATTTTTTGAGAAATTTACTGTAGAAAAGGCAATCCCTGGCGTATTTAAAATTTCCGACAGTAAAAAATTAATTTTTGAAAAATTTACTATAGAAAAGGCAATCTCTGGCGTATTTAAAATTTGCGAGAGTAAAAAATTAATTTTTGAAAAATTTACTATAGAAAAGGCAATCCATGCCGTAATTAAAACTTGCGACAGTAAAAATTTATTTTTTGAAAAAGTTACTATAGAAAAGGCAATCCCTAGCGTATTTAAAATTTGCGAGGGTAAAAATTTATTTTTTGAAAAATTTACTATAGAAAAGGAAATCCCTGGCGTATTTAAAATTTGCGACAGTAAAAAATTAATTTTTGAAAAATTTACTATAGAAAAGGCAATCCCTGGCGTAATTAAAATTTGCGACAGTAAAAAATTATTTTTTGAAAAATTTACTATAGAAAAGGCAATTCCGGTCGTAATTAAAATTTACGACAGTAAAAAATTATTTTGTGAAAAATTGACTATAGAAAAGGCAATCCCTGGCGTAATTAAAATTTGCGACAGTAAAAAATAATTTTTTGAAAAATTTACTATAGAAAAGGCAATCCCTGGCGTAATTAAAATTTGCGACAGTAAAAAATTAATTATTGAAAAATTTACTATAGAAAAGGCAATCCCTGGCGTATTTAAAATATCCGACAGTAAAACATAATTTTTTGAAAAATTTACTATAGAAAAGGCAATCCCTGGCGTAATTAAAACTTGCGACAGTAAAAAATTATGTTTTGAAAAATTTACTATAGAAAAGGCAATCCCTGACGTATTTAAAATTTCCGACAGTAAATAATAATTTTTTGAAAAATTTACTATAGAAAATGCAGTCCCTGGCGTAATTAAAATTTGCGACAGTAAAAAATTAATTTTTGAAAAATTTACTATAGAAAAGGCAATCCCTGGCGTAATTAAAATTTGCGACGGTAAAAAATTATTTTTTTAAAAATTTACTATAGAAAAGGCAATCCCTGGCGTAATTAAAATTTCCGACATTAAAAATTAATTTTTGAAAAATTTACTATAGAAAAGGCAATCCCTGGCGTAATTAAAATTTGCGGCATTAAAAAATTAATATTTTTGAAAAATTTACTATAGAAAAGGCAATCCATTGCGTAATTAAAATTTGCGACAGTAAAAAATTATTTTTTGAAAAATTTACTATAGAAAAGGCAATCCCTGGCGTATTTAAAATTTGCGACAGTAAAAAATTAATTTTTGAAAATTTACTATAGAAAAGATAATACCTGGCGTAATTAAAAATTTGCGACAGTAAAATATTATTTTTTTGAAAAATTTACTATAGAAAAGGCAATCCCTGGCGTGTTTAAAATTTGCAGTAACAAATTAATTCTTGAAAAATTTACTATAGAAATGGCAATCCATGGCGTAATTAAAATTTGCGACAGTAAACATTTATTTTTTGAAAAATCTACTACAGAAAAGGCAATCTCTGGCGTATTTAAAATTTGCGTGGGTAAAAATTTATTTTTTGAAAAATTTACTATAGAAAATGCAATCCCTGGCGTAATTAAAATTTGCGACAGTAAAAAATTAATTTTTGAAAAATTTACTATAGAAAAGGGCAATCCCTGGCGTAATTAAAATTTGCGACGGTAAAAAATTATTTTTTTAAAAATTTACTATAGAAAAGGCAATCCCTGGCCTATTTAAAATTTGCGACTGTAAAAATTTATTTTTTGAAAAATTTACTATAGAAAAGGCAATCCCTGACGTATTTAAAATTCGCGAGGGTAAAAATTTATTTTTTGAAAAATTTACTATAGAAAAGGCAATTCCTGGCGTATTTAAAAGTTGCGACAGGAAAAAATTAATTTTGAAAAATTTACTATAGAAAAGGCAATCCTTGGCGTATTTAAAATTTCCGACAGTAAAAAATAATTTTTTGAAAAATCTCCTATAGAAAAGGCAATCCCTGGCGTAATTAAAATTTCCGACAGTAAAAAATAATGTTTAGAAAAATTTACTATGGAAAAGGCAATAACTGGCGTATTTAAAATTTCCGACAGTAAAAAATAATTTTTTGAAAAATTTCCTATAGAAAAGGCACTCCCTGGCGTATTTAAAATTTCCGACAGTAAAAAATAACTTTTTGAAAAACTTATTATAGAAAATGGAATCCATGGCGTAATTAAAATTTGCGACAGTAAAAATTAATTTTTAAAAAATTTACTATAGAAAAGGCAATCCCTGGCGTAACTAAAATTTGCAACTGTAAAAAATTATTTGTTAAAAAATTTACTATAGAAAAGGCAATCCCTGGCGTAATTAAAATTTCCGACAGTAAAAATTAATTTTTGAAAAATTTACTATAGAAAAGGCAATCCCTGGCGTAATTAAAATTTGCGACAGTAAAAAATGATTTTTTGAAAAATTTACTATAGAAAAGGCAATTCCTGGCGTGTTTAAAAGTTGCGACAGTAAGAAATTATTTTTTTAAGAATTTACTATAGAAAAGCCAAACTCTGGCGTATTTAAAATTTCCGACATTAAAAATTAATTTTTGAAAATTTACTATAGAAAAGGCAATCCCTTGCGTAATTAAAATTTGCGACAGTAAAAAATTATTTTTTGAAAAATTTACTATAGAAAAGGCAATCCCTGGCGTATTTAAAATTTGCGACAGTAAAAAATTAATTTTTGAAAAATTTACTATAGAAAAGGCAATCCCTGGCGTAATTAAAAATTTGCGACAGTAAAATATTATTTTTTGTAAAATTTACTATAGATAAAGCAATCCCTGGCGTATTTAAAATTTCCGACAGTAAAAAACTAATTTTTGAAAATTTACTGTAGAAAAGGCAATCCCTGGCGTACTTAAAATTTGCCACAGTAAAAAATTAATTTTTGAAAAATTTACTATAGAAAAGGCAATCCCTACCGTAATTAAAATCTGCGACAGTAAAAATTTATTTTTTGAAAAATTTACTATAGAAAAGGCAATCCCTGGCTTATTTAAAATATGCGACAGTAACAAATTATTTTTTGAGAAATTTACTGTAGAAAAGGCAATCCCTGGCGTATTTAAAATTTCCGACAGTAAAAAATTAATTTTTGAAAAATTTACTATAGAAAAGGCAATCTCTGACGTATTTAAAATTTGCGAGAGTAAAAAATTAATTTTTGAAAAATTTACTATAGAAAAGGCAATCCATGCCGTAATTAAAACTTGCGACAGTGAAAATTTATTTTTTGAAAAAGTTACTATAGAAAAGGCAATCCCTAGCGTATTTAAAATTTGCGAGAGTAAAAATTTATTTTTGAAAAATTTACTATAGAAAAGGAAATCCCTGGCGTATTTAAAATTTGCGACAGTAAAAAATTAATTTTTGAAAAATTTACTATAGAAAAGGCAATCCCTGGCGTAATTAAAATTTGCGACAGTAAAAAATTATTTTTTGAAAAATTTACTATAGAAAAGGTAATTCCGGTCGTAATTAAAATTTACGACAGTAAAAAATTATTTTGTGAAAAATTGACTATAGAAAAGGCAATCCCTGGCGTAATTAAAATTTGCGACAGTAAAAAATAATTTTTTGAAAAATTTACTATAGAAAAGGCAATCCCTGCGTAATTAAAATTTGCGACAGTAAAAAATTAATTATTGAAAAATTTACTATAGAAAAGGCAATCCCTGGCGTATTTAAAATATCCGACAGTAAAAAATAATTTTTTGAAAAATTTACTATAGAAAAGGCAATCCCTGGCGTAATTAAAATTTCCGACAGTAAAAAATAATGTTTAGAAAAATTTACTATGGAAAAGGCAATAACTGGCGTATTTAAAATTTCCGACAGTAAAAAATAATTTTTTGGAAAAATTTCCTATAGAAAAGGCACTCCCTGGCGTATTTAAAATTTCCGACAGTAAAAAATAATTTTTTGAAAAACTTATTATAGAAAATGCAATCCATGGCGTAATTAAAATTTGCGACAGTAAAAAATTAATTTTTAAAAAATTTACTATAGAAAAAGGCAATCCCTGGCGTAACTAAAATTTGCAACTGTAAAAAATTATTTGTTAAAAAATTTACTATAGAAAAGGCAATCCCTGGCGTAATTAAAATTTCCGACAGTAAAAATTAATTTTTGAAAAATTTACTATAGAAAAGGCAATCCCTGGCGTAATTAAAATTTGCGACAGTAAAAAATGATTTTTTGAAAATTTACTATAGAAAAGGCAATTCCTGGCGTGTTTAAAAGTTGCGACAGTAAGAAATTATTTTTTTAAGAATTTACTATAGAAAAGCCAAACTCTGGCGTATTTAAAATTTCCGACATTAAAAATTAATTTTTGAAAAATTTACTATAGAAAAGGCAATCCCTTGCGTAATTAAAATTTGCGACAGTAAAAAATTATTTTTTGAAAAATTTACTATAGAAAAGGCAATCCCTGGCGTATTTAAAATTTGCGACAGTAAAAAATTAATTTTTGAAAAATTTACTATAGAAAAGGCAATCCCTGGCGTAATTAAAAATTTGCGACAGTAAAATATTATTTTTGTAAAATTTACTATAGATAAAGCAATCCCTGGCGTATTTAAAATTTCCGACAGTAAAAAACTAATTTTTGAAAAATTTACTGTAGAAAAGGCAATCCCTGGCGTATTTAAAATTTGCCACAGTAAAAAATTAATTTTTGAAAAATTTACTATAGAAAAGGCAATCCCTACCGTAATTAAAATCTGCGACAGTAAAAATTTATTTTTTGAAAAATTTACTATAGAAAAGGCAATCCCTGGCTTATTTAAAATATGCGACAGTAACAAATTATTTTTTGAGAAATTTACTGTAGAAAAGGCAATCCCTGGCGTATTTAAAATTTCCGACAGTAAAAAATTAATTTTTGAAAAATTTACTATAGAAAAGGCAATCTCTGGCGTATTTAAAATTTGCGAGAGTAAAAAATTAATTTTTGAAAAATTTACTATAGAAAAGGCAATCCATGCCGTAATTAAAACTTGCGACAGTAAAAATTTATTTTTTGAAAAAGTTACTATAGAAAAGGCAATCCCTAGCGTATTTAAAATTTGCGAGAGTAAAAATTTATTTTTTGAAAAATTTACTATAGAAAAGGCAATCCCTGGCGTATTTAAAATTTGCGACAGTAAAAAATTAATTTTTGAAAAATTTACTATAGAAAAGGCAATCCCTGGCGTAATTAAAATTTGCGACAGTAAAAAATTATTTTTTGAAAAATTTACTATAGAAAAGGCAATTCCGGTCGTAATTAAAATTTACGACAGTAAAAAATTATTTTGTGAAAAATTGACTATAGAAAAGGCAATCCCTGGCGTAATTAAAATTTGCGACAGTAAAAAATAATTTGTTGAAAAATTTACTATAGAAAAGGCAATCCCTGGCGTAATTAAAATTTGCGACAGTAAAAAATTAATTATTGAAAAATTTACTATAGAAAAGGCAATCCCTGGCGTATTTAAAATATCCGACAGTAAAAAATAATTTTTTGAAAAATTTACTATAGAAAAGGCAATCCCTGGCGTAATTAAAACTTGCGACAGTAAAAAATTATGTTTTGAAAAATTTACTATAGAAAAGGCAATCCCTGGCGTATTTAAAATTTCCGACAGTAAATAATAATTTTTTGAAAAATTTACTACAGAAAATGCAATCCCTGGCGTAATTAAAATTTGCGACAGTACAAAATTAATTTTTGAAAAATTTACTATAGAAAAGGCAATCCCTGGCGTAATTAAAATTTGCGACGGTAAAAAATTATTTTTTTAAAAATTTACTATAGAAAAGGCAATCCCTGGCGTAATTAAAATTTCCGACATTAAAAATTAATTTTTGAAAAATTTACTATAGAAAAGGCAATCCCTGGCGTAATTAAAATTTGCGGCATTAAAAAATTAATTTTTGAAAAATTTACTATAGAAAAGGCAATCCCTTGCGTAATTAAAATTTGCGACAGTAAAAAATTATTTTTTGAAAAATTTACTATAGAAAAGGCAATCCCTGGCGTATTTAAAATTTGCGACAGTAAAAAATTAATTTTTGAAAAATTTACTATAAAAAAGATAATCCCTGGCGTAATTAAAAATTTGCGACAGTAAAATATTATTTTTTGAAAAATTTACTATAGAAAAGGCAATCCCTGGCGTGTTTAAAATTTGCAGTAACAAATTAATTCTTGAAAAATTTACTATAGAAATGGCAATCCATGGCGTAATTAAAATTTGCGACAGTAAACATTTATTTTTTGAAAAATTTACTACAGAAAAGGCAATCCCTGGCGTATTTAAAATTTGCGTGGGTAAAAATTTATTTTTTGAAAAATTTACTATAGAAAATGCAATCCCTGGCGTAATTAAAATTTGCGACAGTAAAAAATTAATTTTTGAAAAATTTACTATAGAAAAGGCAATCCCTGGCGTAATTAAAATTTGCGACGGTAAAAAATTATTTTTTTAAAAATTTACTATAGAAAAGGCAATCCCTGGCCTATTTAAAATTTGCGACTGTAAAAATTTATTTTTTGAAAGATTTACTATAGAAAAGGCAATCCCTGACGTATTTAAAATTCGCGAGGGTAAAAATTTATTTTTTGAAAAATTTACTATAGAAAAGGCAATTCCTGGCGTATTTAAAAGTTGCGACAGGAAAAAATTAATTTTTGAAAAATTTACTATAGAAAAGGCAATCCCTGGCGTATTTAAAATTTCCGACAGTAAAAAATAATTTTTTGAAAAATCTCCTATAGAAAAGGCAATCCCTGGCGTAATTAAAATTTCCGACAGTAAAAAATAATGTTTAGAAAAATTTACTATGGAAAAGGCAATAACTGGCGTATTTAAAATTTCCGACAGTAAAAAATAATTTTTTGAAAAATTTCCTATAGAAAAGGCACTGCCTGGCGTATTTAAAATTTCCGACAGTAAAAAATAATTTTTTGAAAAACTTATTATAGAAAATGCAATCCATGGCGTAATTAAAATTTGCGACAGTAAAAAATTAATTTTTAAAAAATTTACAATAGAAAAGGCAATCCCTGGCGTAACTAAAATTTGCAACTGTAAAAAATTATTTGTTAAAAAATTTACTATAGAAAAGGCAATCCCTGGCGTAATTAAAATTTCCGACAGTAAAAATTAATTTTTGAAAAATTTACTATAGAAAAGGCAATCCCTGGCGTAATTAAAATTTGCGACAGTAAAAAATGATTTTTTGAAAAATTTACTATAGAAAAGGCAATTCCTGGCGTGTTTAAAAGTTGCGACAGTAAGAAATTATTTTTTTAAGAATTTACTATAGAAAAGCCAATCTCTGGCGTATTTAAAATTTGCGACAATAAAAAATTAATTTTTGAAAAATTTACTATAGAAAAGGCAATCCCTGGCGTAATTAAAATTTGCGACAGTAAAAACGTAATTTTTGAAGAATTTACTATAGAAAAGACAATACCTGGCGTATTTAAAATTTGCGACAGTAAAAAATTAATTTTTGAAAAATTTACTATAGAAAAGGCAATTCCTGGCGTATTTAAAATTTGCGACAGTAAAAAATTATTTCTTGAAAAATTTACTATAGAAAAGGCAATCCCTGGCGTATTTAAAATTTGCGACAGTAAAAAATCAATTTTTGAAAAATTTACTATAGAAATGGCAATCCCTGGCGTAATTAAAATTTGCGACAGTAAAAAATTATTTGTTAAAAAATTTACTATAGAAAAGGCAATCCCTGGCGTAATTAAAATTTGCGACAGTAAAAAATTATTTTTTGAAAAATTTACTATAGATTTTTTTTGGAAAATTTACTATAGAAAAGGCAATCCCGGTCGTAACTAAAATTTACGATAGTAAAAAATTATTTTTTGAAAAATTTACTATAGAAAAGGCAATGCCTGGCGTAATTAAAATTTGCGACAGTAAAAAATTATTTGTTAAAAAATTTACTATAGAAAAGGCAATCCCTGGCGTAATTAAAATTTGCGACGGTAAAAAATTATTTTTTTAAAAATTTACTATAGAAAAGGCAATCCCTGGCGTAATTAAAATTTCCGACATTAAAAATTAATTTTTGAAAAATTTACTATAGAAAAGGCAATCCCTTGCGTAATTAAAATTTGCGACAGTAAAAAATTATTTTTTGAAAAATTTACTATAGAAAAGGCAATCCCTGGCGTATTTAAAATTTGCGACAGTAAAAAATTAATTTTTGAAAAATTTACTATAGAAAAGGCAATCCCTGGCGTAATTAAAAATTTGCGACAGTAAAATATTATTTTTTGTAATATTTACTATAGAAAAAGCAATCCCTGGCGTATTTAAAATTTCCGACAGTAAAAAATTAATTTTTGAAAAATTTACTGTAGAAAAGGCAATCCCTGGCGTATTTAAAATTTGCCACAGTAAAAAAATAATTTTTGAAAAATTTACTATGGAAAAGGCAATCCCTACCGTAATTAAAATCTGCGACAGTAAAAATTTATTTTTTGAAAAATTTACTATAGAAAAGGCAATCCCTGGCTTATTTAAAATATGCGACAGTAACAAATTATTTTTTGAGAAATTTACTGTAGAAAAGGCAATCCCTGGCGTATTTAAAATTTGCGAC
This sequence comes from Dioctria linearis, assembly GCA_963930735.1. NCBI lineage: Eukaryota > Metazoa > Arthropoda > Insecta > Diptera > Asilidae > Dioctria > Dioctria linearis. The sequence continues at coordinate 75,998 of CAWVNZ010001249.1, forward strand.
AATAAAAAATTAATTTTTGAAAAATTTACTATAGAAAAGGCAATCCCTGGCGTAATTAAAATTTGCGACAGTAAAAAATTATTTTTTGAAAAATTTACTATAGAAAAGGCAATTCCGGTCGTAATTAAAATTTACGACAGTAAAAAATTATTTTGTGAAAAATTGACTATAGAAAAGGCAATCCCTGGCGTAATTAAAATTTGCGACAGTAAAAAATAATTTTTTGAAAAATTTACTATAGAAAAGGCAATCCCTGGCGTAATTAAAATTTGCGACAGTAAAAAATTAATTATTGAAAAATTTACTATAGAAAAGGCAATCCCTGGCGTATTTAAAATATCCGACAGTAAAAAATAATTTTTTGAAAAATTTACTATAGAAAAGGCAATCCCTGGCGTAATTAAAACTTGCGACAGTAAAAATTTATTTTTTGAAAAAGTTACTATAGAAAAGGCAATCCCTAGCGTATTTAAAATTTGCGAGGGTAAAAATTTATTTTTTGAAAAATTTACTATAGAAAAGGCAATCCCTGGCGTATTTAAAATTTGCGACAGTAAAAAATTAATTTTTGAAAAATTTACTATAGAAAAGGCAATCCCTGGCGTAATTAAAATTTGCGACAGTATAAAATTATTTTTTGAAAAATTTACTATAGAAAAGGCAATTCCGGTCGTAATTAAAATTTACGACAGCAAAAAATTATTTTGTGAAAAATTGACTATAGAAAAGGCAATCCCTGGCGTAATTAAAATTTGCGACAGTAAAAAATAATTTTTTGAAAAATTTACTATAGAAAAGGCAATCCCTGGCGTAATTAAAATTTGCGACAGTAAAAAATTAATTATTGAAAAATTTACTATAGAAAAGGCAATCCCTGGCGTATTTAAAATATCCGACAGTAAAAAATAATTTTTTGAAAAATTTACTATAGAAAAGGCAATCCCTGGCGTAATTAAAACTTGCGACAGTAAAAAATTATGTTTTGAAAAATTTACTATAGAAAAGGCAATCCCTGGCGTATTTAAAATTTCCGACAGTAAATAATAATTTTTTGAAAAATTTACTATAGAAAATGCAATCCCTGGCGTAATTAAAATTTGCGACAGTAAAAAATTAATTTTTGAAAAATTTACTATAGAAAAGGCAATCCCTGGCGTAATTAAAATTTGCGACGGTAAAAAATTATTTTTTTAAAAATTTACTATAGAAAAGGCAATCCCTGGCGTAATTAAAATTTCCGACATTAAAAATTAATTTTTGAAAAATTTACTATAGAAAAGGCAATCCCTGGCGTAATTAAAATTTGCGGCATCAAAAAATTAATTTTTGAAAAATTTACTATAGAAAAGGCAATCCCTTGCGTAATTAAAATTTGCGACAGTAAAAAATTATTTTTTGAAAAATTTACTATAGAAAAGGCAATCCCTGGCGTATTTAAAATTTGCGACAGTAAAAAATTAATTTTTGAAAAATTTACTATAGAAAAGATAATCCCTGGCGTAATTAAAAATTTGCGACAGTAAAATATTATTTTTTGAAAAATTTACTATAGAAAAGGCAATCCCTGGCGTGTTTAAAATTTGCAGTAACAAATTAATTCTTGAAAAATTTACTATAGAAATGGCAATCCATGGCGTAATTAAAATTTGCGACAGTAAACATTTATTTTTTGAAAAATTTACTACAGAAAAGGCAATCCCTGGCGTATTTAAAATTTGCGTGGGTAAAAATTTATTTTTTGAAAAATTTACTATAGAAAATGCAATCCCTGGCGTAATTAAAATTTGCGACAGTAAAAAATTAATTTTTGAAAAATTTACTATAGAAAAGGCAATCCCTGGCGTAATTAAAATTTGCGACGGTAAAAAATTATTTTTTTAAAAATTTACTATAGAAAAGGCAATCCCTAGCCTATTTAAAATTTGCGACTGTAAAAATTTATTTTTTGAAAAATTTACTATAGAAAAGGCAATCCCTGACGTATTTAAAATTCGCGAGGGTAAAAATTTATTTTTTGAAAAATTTACTATAGAAAAGGCAATTCCTGGCGTATTTAAAAGTTGCGACAGGAAAAAATTAATTTTTGAAAAATTTACTATAGAAAAGGCAATCCCTGGCGTATTTAAAATTTCCGACAGTAAAAAATAATTTTTTGAAAAATCTCCTATAGAAAAGGCAATCCCTGGCGTAATTAAAATTTCCGACAGTAAAAAATAATGTTTAGAAAAATTTACTATGGAAAAGGCAATAACTGGCGTATTTAAAATTTCCGACAGTAAAAAATAATTTTTTGAAAAATTTCCTATAGAAAAGGCACTCCCTGGCGTATTTAAAATTTCCGACAGTAAAAAATAATTTTTTGAAAAACTTATTATAGAAAATGCAATCCATGGCGTAATTAAAATTTTCGACAGTAAAAAATTAATTTTTAAAAAATTTACTATAGAAAAGGCAATCCCTGGCGTAACTAAAATTTGCAACTGTAAAAAATTATTTGTTAAAAAATTTACTATAGAAAAGGCAATCCCTGGCGTAATTAAAATTTCCGACAGTAAAAATTAATTTTTGAAAAATTTACTATAGAAAAGGCAATCCCTGGCGTAATTAAAATTTGCGACAGTAAAAAATGATTTTTTGAAAAATTTACTATAGAAAAGGCAATTCCTGGCGTGTTTAAAAGTTGCGACAGTAAGAAATTATTTTTTTAAGAATTTACTATAGAAAAGCCAATCTCTGGCGTATTTAAAATTTTCGACAATAAAAAATTAATTTTTGAAAAATTTACTATAGAAAAGGCAATCCCTGGCGTAATTAAAATTTGCGACAGTAAAAACGTAATTTTTGAAGAATTTACTATAGAAAAGACAATACCTGGCGTATTTAAAATTTGCGACAGTAAAAAATTAATTTTTGAAAAATTTACTATAGAAAAGGCAATCCCTGGCGTATTTAAAATTTGCGACAGTAAAAAATTATTTCTTGAAAAATTTACTATAGAAAAGGCAATCCCTGGCGTATTTAAAATTTGCGACAGTAAAAAATCAATTTTTGAAAAATTTACTATAGAAATGGCAATCCCTGGCGTAATTAAAAATTTGCGACAGTAAAAAATTATTTTTTGAAAAATTTACTATAGATTTTTTTTGGAAAATTTACTATAGAAAAGGCAATCCCGGTCGTAATTAAAATTTACGATAGTAAAAAATTATTTTTTGAAAAATTTACTATAGAAAAGGCAATGCCTGGCGTAATTAAAATTTGCGACAGTAAAAAATAATTTTTTGAAAAATTTACTATAGAAAATGCAATCTCTGGCGTATTTAAAATTTGCGACAGTAAAAAATTATTTTTTGAAACATTTACTATAGAAAAGGCAATCCCTGGCGTATTTAAAATTTGCGACAGTAAAAAATTATTTTTTTAAAAATTTACTATAGAAAATGCAATCCCTGGCGTAATTAAAATTTGCGACAGTAAAAAATTAATTTTTGAAAAATTTACTATAGAAATCGCAATCCCTGGGGTAATTAAAATTTGCGACAGTAAAAAATTATTTTTTTAAAAATTTACTATAGAAGAGCCAATCTCTGGCGTATTTAAAATTTGCGACAGTAAAAAATTAATTTTTGAAAAATTTACTATAGAAAAGGCAATCCATGGCGTAATTAAAATTTGCGACAGTAAAAATTTATTTTTTGAAAAATTTAATATAGAAAAGGCAATACCTGGCGTATTTAAAATTTGCGAGGGTAAAAATTTGTTTTTTGAAAAATTTACTATAGAAAAGGCAATCCCTGGTGTATTTAAAATTTGCGACTGTAAAAATTTATTTTTTGAAAAATTTACTATAGAAAAGGCAATCCCTGGCGTATTTAAAATTTGCGAGGGTAAAAATTTATTTTTTGAAAAATTTACTATAGAAAAGGCAATACCTGGCGTATTTAAAAGTTGCGACAGGAAAAAATTAATTTTTGAAAAATTTACTATAGAAAAGGCAATCCCTGGCGTATTTAAAATTTCCGACAGTAAAAAATATTTTTTTGAAAAATCTCCTATAGAAAAGGCAATCCCTGGCGTAATTAAAATTTCCGACAGTAAAAAATAATTTTTAGAAAAATTTACTATAGAAAAGGCAACTCCTGGCGTGTTTAAAATTTGCGACAGTAAGAAATTATTTTTTTAAGAATTTACTATAGAAAAGCCAATCTCTGGCGTATTTAAAATTTGCGACAATAAAAAATTAATTTTTGAAAAATTTACTATAGAAAAGGCAATCCCTGGCGTAATTAAAATTTGCGACAGTAAAAACGTAATTTTTGAAGAATTTGCTATAGAAAAGACAATACCTGGCGTATTTAAAATTTGCGACAGTAAAAAATTAATGTTTGAAAAATTTACTATAGAAAAGGCAATCCCTGGCGTATTTAAAATTTGCGACAGTAAAAATTAATTTTTGAAAAATTTACTATATAAAAGGCAATCCCTGGCGTATTTAAAATTTGCGACAGTAAAAATGTATTTTTTGAAAAATTTACTATAGAAAAGGCAATCCCTGGCATATTTAAAATTTGCTACAGTAAAAAATTAATTTTTGAAAAATTTACTACAGAAAAGGCAATCCCTGGCGTAATTAAAATTTGCGACAGTAAAAAATTATTATTTGAAAAATTTTCTATAGAAAAAGCAATCCCTGGCGTAATTAAAATTTCCGACAGTAAAAAATTATTTTTTTAAAAATTTACTATAGAAAAGCCAATCTCTGGCGTATTTAGAATTTGCGACAGTAAAAAATTAATTTTTGAAAAATTTACTATAGAAAAGGCAATCCCTGGCGTAATTAAAATTTGCGACAGTAATAAACTATTTTTTTAAAAATTTACTATAGAAAAGCCAATCTCTGGCGTATTTAGAATGTGCGACAGTAAAAAATGAATTTTTGAAAAATTTACTATATAAAAGGCAATCCATGGCGCAATTAAAATTTTCGAAAGAAAAAATTTACTATAGAAAAGGAAATCCCTGGCGTATTTAAAATTTGCGACAGTAAAAATTTATTTTTTGAAAAATTTAATATAGAAAAGGCAATCCCGGGCGTAATTAAAATTTGCGACAGTAAAAAATTATTTTTTGAAAAATTTGCAATGGAAAAGGCAATCCCTGGCGTAATTAAATTTTGCGACAGTAAAAAATTAATTTTTGAAAAATTTACTATAGAAAAGGCAATCCATGGCGTAGTTAAAAATTTGCGACAGTAAAAATTTATTTTTTGAAAAATTTACTACATAAAAGGCAATCCCTGGCGTATTTAGAATTCGCGACGGTAAAAATTTATTTTTTGAAAAATCTACTATAGAAAAGGCAATCCCCGGCGTATTTAAAATTTGCGACAGTAAAAAATTAATATTTGAAAAATTTACTATAGAAAAGGCAATCCCTGGCGTAATTAAAATTTGCGACAGTAAAAAATTAGTTTTTGAAAAATTTACTATAGAAAAGGCAATCCCTGGCATAATAAAAATTTACGACAGTAAAAAATTAATTCTTGAAAAATTTACTATAGAAAAAGCAATCCCTGGCGTAATTAAAATTTCCGACAGTAAAAAATTATTTTTTTAAAAATTTAATATAAAAGAGCCAATTTCTGGCGTATTTAGAATTTGCGACAGTAAAAAATTAATTTTTGAAAAATTTACTATAGAAAAGGCAATCCTGGCCTAATTAAAATTTGCGACAGTAAAAAATTATTTTTTTAAAAATTTACTATAGAAAAGGCAATCCCTGGCGTAATTGAAATTTCCTAGAGTTAAAAAGTATTTTTTAAAAATTTACTATAGAAAAGCCAATCTCTGGCGTATTTAAAATTGGCGACAGTAAAAATTTATTTTTTGAAAAATTTAATATAGAAAAGGCAATCCCTGGCGTATTTAAAATTTGCGACAGTAAAAATTTATTTTTTGAAAAATTTACTATAGAAAAGGCAATCCCGGGCGTATTTAAAATTTGCGACAGTAAAAAATTAATTTTTGAAAAATGAACTATAGAAAAGGCAATCCCTGGCGTAATTAAAATTTACGACAGTAAAAAATTATTTTTTGAAAAATTTACTATAGAAAAGGCAATCCCTGGCGTAATTAAAATTTGCGACAGTAAAAAATAATTTTTTTAAAAATTTACTATAGAAAAGGCAATCCATGGCGTAATTAAAATTTGCGACAGTAAAAAATTAATCTTTGAAAAATTTACTATAGAAAAGGCAATCCATGGCGTAATTAAAATTTGCGACAGTAAAAATTTATTTTTTGAAAAATTTACTACATAAAAGGCAATCCCTGGCGTATTTAGAATTTGCGACGGTAAAAATTTATTTTTTGAAAAATTTATTATAGAAAAGGCAATCCCCGGCGTATTTAAAATTTGCCACAGTATAAAATTAATTTTTGAAAAATGTACAATAGAAAAGGCAATCCTGGCGTAATTAAAATTTGCGACAGTAAAAAATTAGTTTTTGAAAAATTTACTATAGAAAAGGCAATCCCTGGCGTAATTAAAATTTACGACAGTAAAAAATTAATTCTTGAAAAAATTACTATAGAAAAAGCAATCCCTGGCGTAATTAAAATTTGCGACAGTAAAAATTTACTATAGAAAAGGCAATCCCTGGCGTATTTAAAATTTGCGACAGTAAAAAATTAATTTTTGAAAAATGTACTATAGAAAAGGCAATCCCTGGCGTAATTAAAATTTACGACAGTAAAAAATTATTTTTTGAAAAATTTACTATAGAAAAGGCAATACCTGGCGTAATTAAAATTTGCGACAGTAAAAAAAAATTTTTTTAAAAATTTACTATAGAAAAGGCAATCCATGGCGTAATTAAAATTTGCGACAGAAAAAAATTAATCTTTGAAAAATTTACTATAGAAAGGCAATATCTGTCGTAATTAAAATTTGCCACAGTAAAAAATAATTTTTTGAAAAATTTACTATAGAAAAGGCAATCCCTGGCGTAATTAAAATTTCCGACAGTAAAAAATTAATTCTTGAAAAATTTACTATAGAAATATCAATCCCTGGCGTAATTAAAATTTCCGACAGTAAAAAATTATTTTTTTAAAAATTTACTATAGAAAAGCAAATCTCTGGCGTATTTAAAATTTGCGACAGTCAAAAATTAATTTTTGAAAAATTTACTATAGAAAAGGCAATCCCTGGCGTAATTAAAATTTGCGACAGTAAAAAACTAATTTTTGAAAAATTTACTATAGAATAGGCAATCCCTGGCGTAATTAAAATTAGCGACAGTAAATAATTATTTTTTGAAAAATTTACTATAGAAAAGCAATCCATGGCGTAATTAAAATTTTCGACAGAAAAAATTTACTATAGAAAAGGCAATCCCTGGCTTATTTAAAATTTGCGACAGGAAAAATATATTTTTGAAAAATTTACTATAGAAAAGCAATCCCTGGCGTATTTAAAATTTGCGACCGTAAAAAATAAATTTTTGAAAAATTTACTGTAGAAAAGGCAACCCCTGGCGTAATTAAATTTACGACAGTAAAAAATTAATTCTTGAAAAATTTACTATAGAAAAAGCAATCCCTGGCGTAATTAAAATTTGCGACGGTAAAAATTTATTTTTTGAAAAATTTACTATAGAAAAGGCAATCCCTGGCGTAATTAAAATTTGCGACAGTAAAAAATTCTTTATTTAAAAATTTACTATAGAAATGGCAATCCCTGGCGTAATTAAAATTTCGGACAGTTAAAATTATTTTTTTTAAAAATTCACTATAGAAAAGCCAATCTCTGGCGTATTTAAAATTTGCGACAGTAAAAATTTATTATAGAAAAGGCAATCCCTGGCGTATTTAAAATTTGCGACAGTAAAAAATTATTTATTTAAAAATTTACTATAGAAATGGCAATCCCTGGCGTAATTAAAATTTCCGACAGTTAAAATAATTTTTTAAATATTTTCTATAGAAAAGCCAATCTCTGGCGTATTTAAAATTTGCGACAGTAAGAATTTATTTTTTGAAAAAATTAATTATAGAAAAGGCAATCCCGGGCGTAATTAAAATTTGCGACAGTAAAAAACTATTTTTTGAAAAATTTGCAATGGAAAAAGGCAATCTCTGGCGTAATTAAAATTTGCGACAGTAAAAAATTAATTTTTGAAAAATTTACTATAGAAAAGGCAATCCATGGCGTAATTAAAAATTTGCGACAGTAAAAATTTATTTTTTGAAAATTTACTACATAAAAGGCAATCCCTGGCGTATTTAGAATTCGCGACGGGCAAAAATTTATTTTTTGAAAATTTACTATAGAAAAGGCAATCCCCGGCGTATTTAAAATTTGCGACAGTAAAAAATTAATTTTTGAAAAATTTACTATAGAAAAGGCAATCCCTGGCGTAATTAAAATTTTGCGACAATAAAAAATTAGTTTTTGAAAAATTTACTATAGAAAAGGCATACCTGGCGTAATAAAAATTTACGACAGTAAAAAATTAATTCTTGAAAAATTTACAATAGAAAAAGCAATCCCTGGCGTAATTAAAATTTCCGACAGTAAAAAATTATTTTTTTTAAAAATTTACTATAGAAGAGCCAATTTCTGGCGCATTTAGAATTTGCGACAGTGAAAAATTAATTTTTGAAAAATTTACTATAGAAAAGGCAATCCTGGCGTAATTAAAATTTGCGACAGTAAAAAATTATTTTTTTAAAAATTTACTATAGAAAAGGCAATCCCTGGCGTAATTGAAATTTCCTAGATTTAAAAATTATTTTTTAAAAATTTACTATAGAAAAGCCAATCTCTGGCGTATTTAAAATTTGCGACAGTAAAAATTTATTTTTTGAAAAATTTAATATAGAAAAGGAGATCCCTGGCGTATTTAAAATTTGCGACAGTAAAAATTTATTTTTTGAAAAATTTACTATAGAAAAGGCAATCCCGGGCGTATTTAAAATTTGCGACAGTAAAAAATTAATTTTTGAAAAATGTACTATAGAAAAGGCAATCCCTGGCGTAATTAAAATTTACGACAGTAAAAAATTATTTTTTGAAAAATTTACTATAGAAAATGCAATCCCTGGCGTAATTAAAATTTGCGACAGTAAAAAATAATTTTTTTAAAAATTTACTATAGAAAAGGCAATCCATGGCGTAATTAAAATTTGCGCCAGTAAAAATTTATTTTTTGAAAAATTTACTACATAAAAGGCAATCCCTGGCGTATTTAGAATTTGCGACGGTAAAAATTTATTTTTTGAAAAATTTATTATAGAAAAGGCAATCCCCGGCGTATTTAAAATTTGCGACAGTATAAAATTAATTTTTGAAAAATGTACAATAGAAAAGGCAATCCCTGGCGTAATTAAAATTTGCGACAGTAAAAAATTAGTTTTTGAAAAATTTACTATAGAAAAGGCAATCTCTGGCGTAATTAAAATTTACGACAGTAAAAAATTAATTCTTGAAAAAATTACTATAGAAAAAGCAATCCCTGGCGTAATTAAAATTTGCGACAGTAAAAATTTATTTTTTGAAAAATTTACTATAGAAAAGGCAATCCCTGGCGTATTTAAAATTTGCGACAGTAAAAAATTAATTTTTGAAAAATGTACTATAGAAAAGGCAATCCCTGGCGTAATTAAAATTTACGACAGTAAAAAATTATTTTTTGAAAAATTTACTATAGAAAAGGCAATACCTGGCGTAATTAAAATTTGCGACAGTAAAAAATAATTTTTTTAAAAATTTACTATAGAAAAGGCAATCCATGGCGTAATTAAAATTTGCGACAGAAAAAAATTAATCTTTGAAAAATTTACTATAGAAAGGCAATATCTGGCGTAATTAAAATTTGCCACAGTAAAAAATAATTTTTTGAAAAATTTACTATAGAAAAGGCAATCCCTGGCGTAGTTAAAATTTGCGACAGTAAAAAATTAATTCTTGAAAAATTTACTATAGAAATATCAATCCCTGGCGTAATTAAAATTTCCGACAGTAAAAAATTATTTTTTTAAAAATTTACTATAGAAAAGCAAATCTCTGGCGTATTTAAAATTTGCGACAGTCAAAAATTAATTTTTGAAAAATTTACTATAGAAAAGGCAATCCCTGGCGTAATTAAAATTTTCGACAGAAAAAATTTACTATAGAAAAGGCAATCCCTGGCTTATTTAAAATTTGCGACAGGAAAAATATATTTTTTGAAAAATTTACTATAGAAAAGCAATCCCTGGCGTATTTAAAATTTGCGACAGTAAAAAATTAATTTTTGAAAAATTTACTATAGAAAAGGCAACCCCTGGCGTAATTAAAATTTACGACAGTAAAAAATTAATTCTTGAAAAATTTACTATAAAAAAAGCAATCCCTTACGACAGTAAAAAATTAATTCTTGAAAAATTTACTATAGAAATATCAATCCCTGGCGTAATTAAAATTTCCGACAGTAAAAAATTATTTTTTTAAAAATTTACTATAGAAAAGCAAATCTTTGGCGTATTTAAAATTTGCGAAAGTCAAAAATTAATTTTTGAAAAATTTACTATAGAAAAGGCAATCCCTGGCGTAATTAAAATTTTCGACAGAAAAAATTTACTATAGAAAAGGCAATCCCTGGCTTATTTAAAATTTGCGACAGGAAAAATATATTTTTTGAAAAATTTACTATAGAAAAGCAATCCCTGGCGTATTTAAAATTTGCGACAGTAAAAAATTAATTTTTGAAAAATTTACTATGGAAAAGGCAACCCCTGGCGTAATTAAAATTTACGACAGTAAAAAATTAATTCTTGAAAAATTTACTATAGAAAAAGCAATCCCTTGCGACAGTAAAAAACTAATTTTTGAAAAATTTACTATAGAATAGGCAATCCCTGGCGTAATTAAAATTAGCGACAGTAAATAATTATTTTTTGAAAAATTTACTATAGAAAAGCAATCCATGGCGTAATTAAAATTTTCGACAGAAAAAATTTACTATAGAAAAGGCAATCCCTGGCTTATTTAAAATTTGCGACAGGAAAAATATATTTTTTGAAAAATTTACTATAGAAAAGCAATCCCTGGCGTATTTAAAATTTGCGACAGTAAAAAATTAATTTTTGAAAAATTTACTATAGAAAAGGTAACCCCTGGCGTAATTAAAATTTACGACAGTAAAAAATTAATTCTTGAAAAATTTACTATAAAAAAGCAATCCCTGGCGTAATTAAAATTTGCGACGGTAAAAATTTATTTTTTGAAAAATTTACTATAGAAAAGGCAATCCCTGGCGTATTTAAAATTTGCGACAGTAAAAAATTAATTTTTGAAAAATTTACTATAGAAAAGGCAATCCCTGGCGTAATTAAAATTTGCGACAGTAAAAAATTCTTTATTTAAAAATTTACTATAGAAATGGCAATCCCTGGCGTAATTAAAATTTCCGACAGTTAAAATTATTTTTTTAAAAATTCACTATAGAAAAGCCAATCTCTGGCGTATTTAAAATTTGCGACAGTAAAAATTTAATATAGAAAAGGCAATCCCTGGCGTATTTAGAATTTGCGACAGTAAAAAATTATTTATTTAAAAATTTACTATAGAAATGGCAATCCCTGGCGTAATTAAAATTTCCGACAGTTAAAATTATTTTTTTAAATATTTACTATAGAAAAGCCAATCTCTGGCGTATTTAAAATTTGCGACAGTAAGAATTTATTTTTTTGAAAAAATTAATATAGAAAAGGCAATCCCGGGCGTAATTAAATTTTGCGACAGTAAAAAATTATTTTTGAAAAATTTGCAATGGAAAAGGCAATCCCTGGCGTAATTAAAATTTGCGACAGTAAAAAATTAATTTTTGAAAAATTTACTATAGAAAAGGCAATCCATGGCGTAATTAAAAATTTGCGACAGTAAAAATTTATTTTTTGAAAAATTTACTACATAAAAGGCAATCCCTGGCGTATTTAGAATTCGCGACGGTAAAAATTTATTTTTTGAAAAATTTACTATAGAAAAGGCAATCCCCGGCGTATTTAAAATTTGCGACAGTAAAAAATTATATTTTGAAAAATTTACTATAGAAAAGGCAATCCCTGGCGTAATTAAAATTTGCGACAATAAAAAATTAGTTTTTAAAAATTTACTATAGTAAAGGCAATCCCTGGCGTAATAAAAATTTACGACAGTAAAAAATTAATTCTTGAAAAATTTACTATAGGAAAAGCAATCCCTGGCGTAATTAAAATTTCCGACAGTAAAAAATTATTTTTTTAAAAATTTACTATAGAAGAGCCAATTTCTGGCGCATTTAGAATTTGCGACAGTAAAAAATTAATTTTTGAAAAATTTACTATAGAAAAGGCAATCCTGGCGTAATTAAAATTTGCGACAGTAAAAAATTATTTTTTTAAAAATTTACTATAGAAAAGGCAATCCCTGGTGTAATTAAAATTTCCGACAGTTAAAAATTATTTTTTTAAAAATTTACTACAGAAAAGCCAATCTCTGCGTATTTAAAATTTGCGACAGTAAAAATTTATTTTTTGAAAAATTTAATATAGAAAAGGCAATCCCTGGCGTATTTAAAATTTGCGACAGTAAAAATTTATTTTTTGAAAAATTTACTATAGAAAAGGCAATCCCTGGCTTATTTAAAATTTGCGACAGTAAAAAATTAATTTTTGAAAAATGTACTATAGAAAAGGCAATCCCTGTCGTAATTAAAATTTACGACAGTAAAAAATTATTTTTTGAAAAATTTACTATAGAAAAGGCAATCCCTGGCGTAATTAAAATTTGCGACAGTAAAAAATAATTTTTTTAAAAATTTACTATAGAAAAGGCAATCCATGGCGTAATTAAAATTTGCGACAGTAAAAAATTAGTCTTTGAAAAATTTACTATAGAAAAGGCAATCCATGGCGTAATTAAAATTTGCGACAGTAAAAATTTATTTTTTGAAAAATTTATTGTAGAAAATGCAATCCATGGCGTAATTAAAATTTGCGACAGTAAAAAATTAATCTTTGAAAAATTTACTATAGAAAAAGCAATACCTGGCATAATTAAAATTTGCGACAGTAAAAAATAATTTTTTTTAAAATTTACTATAGAAAATGCAATCCCTGGCGTAATTAAAATTTGCGACAGTAAAAAATAATTTTTTGAAAAATTTATTATAGAAAAGGCAATCCCTGGAGTATTTAAAATTTCCTACAGTAAAAAATATTTTTTTGAGAAAGTTAATATAGAAAAGACAATCCTGGCGTATTTAAAATTCCGACAGTAAAAAATAATTTTTTGAAAAATTTCCTATAGAAAAGGCAATCCCTGGCGTAATTAAAATTTGCGACAGTAAAAAATTAATTTTTGAAACATTTACCAAAGAAAAGGCAATCCATGGCGTAATTAAAATTTGCGACAGTAAAAATTAATTTTTTGAAAAATTTACTATAGAAGCGGCAATCCATGGCGTATTTAAAATTTGCGACAGTAAAAATTTATTTTTTGAAAAATTTACTATAGAAAAGGCAATCCCTGGCGTATTTAAAATTTGCGACAGTAAAAAATTAATTTTTGAAAAATTTACTATAGAATAGGCAATTCTTGGCGTAATTAAAATTTGCGACAGTAAAAAATATTTTTTGAAAAATTTACTATAGAAAAGGCAATCCATGGCGTAATTAAAATTTTCGACAGCAAAATTTTACTATAGAAAAGGCAATCCCTGGCGTATTTAAAATTTGCGACAGTAAAAATTTATTTTTTGAAAAATTTACTATAGAAAAGGCAATCCTGGCGTATTTAAAATTTGCGACAGTAAAAAATTAATTTTTGAAAAATTTACTATAGAAAAGGCAATCCCTAGCGTAATTAAAATTTCCGACAGTTAAAATTATTTTTTAAAAATTCACTATAGAAAAGCCAAACTCTGGCGTATTTAAAATTTGCGACAGTAAAAAATTATTTTTTAAAAATTTACTATAGAAGAGCCAATTTCTGGCGCATTTAGAATTTTCGACAGTAAAAAATTAATTTTTGAAAAATTTACTATAGAAAAGGCAATCCTGGCGTAATTAAAATTTGCGACAGTAAAAAATTATTTTTTTAAAAATTTACTATAGAAAAGGCAATCCCTGGCGTAATTAAAATTTCCGACAGTTAAAAATTATTTTTTAAAAATTTACTATAGAAAAGCCAATCTCTGGCGTATTTAAAATTTGCGACAGTAAAAATTTATTTTTTGAAAAATTTAATATAGAAAAGGCAATCCCTGGCGTATTTAAATTTGCGACAGTAAAAATTTATTTTTTGAAAAATTTACTATAGAAAAGGCAATCCCTGGGCTTATTTAAAATTTGCGACAGTAAAAAATTAATTTTTGAAAAATGTACTATAGAAAAGGCAATCCCTGGCGTAATTAAAATTTACGACAGTAAAAAATTATTTTTTGAAAAATTTACTATAGAAAAGGCAATCCCTGGCGTAATTAAAATTTGCGACAGTAAAAATTTATTTTTTGAAAAATTTATTGTAGAAAATGCAATCCATGGCGTAATTAAAATTTGCGACAGTAAAAAATTAATCTTTGAAAAATTTACTATAGAAAAAGCAATACCTGGCGTAATTAAAATTTGCGACAGTAAAAAATAATTTTTTTAAAATTTACTATAGAAAATGCAATCCCTGGCGTAATTAAAATTTGCGACAGTAAAAAATAATTTTTTGAAAAATTTATTATAGAAAAGGCAATCCCTTGAGTATTTAAAATTTCCTACAGTAAAAAATAATTTTTTGAGAAAGTTACTATAGAAAAGGCAATCCCTGGCGTATTTAAAATTCCGGCAGTAAAAAATAATTTTTTGAAAAATTTCCTATAGAAAAGGCAATCCCTGGCGTAATTAAAATTTGCGACAGTAAAAAATTAATTTTAGAAACATTTACCAAAGAAAAGGCAATCCATGGCGTAATTAAAATTTGCGACAGTAAAAATTTATTTTTGAAAAATTTACTATAGAAAAGGCAATCCCTGGCGTATTTAAAATTTGCGACAGTAAAAATTTATTTTTGAAAAATTTACTATAGAAAAGGCAATCCCTGGCGTATTTAAAATTTGCGACAGTAAAAAATTAATTTTTGAAAAATTTACTATAGAATAGGCAATTCTTGGCGTAATTAAAATTTGCGACAGTAAAAAATATTTTTCGAAAAAGTTACTATAGAAAAGGCAATCCATGGCGTAATTAAAATTTTCGACAGCAAAATTTTACTATAGAAAAGGCAATCCCTGGCGTATTTAAAATTTGCGACAGTAAAAATTTATTTTTTGAAAAATTTACTATAGAAAAGGCAATCCCTGGCGTATTTAAAATTAGCGACAGTAAAAAATTAATTTTTGAAAAATTTACTATAGAAAAGGCAATCCCGGGCGTAATTAAAATTTGCGACAGTAAAAAATTAATTTTGAAAAATTTACTATAGGAAAGGCAATCCCTGGCGTAATTAAAATTTCCGGCAGCTAATAATTATTTTTTTAAAAATTTACTATAGAAAAGCCAATCTCTGGCGTATTTAAAATTTGCGACAGTAAAAATTTATTTTTTGAAAAATTTAATATAGAAAAGGCAATCCCTGGCGTATTTAAAATTTGCGACAGTAAAAATTTATTTTTTGAAAAATTTACTATAGAAAAGGCAATCCCTGGCATATTTAAAATTTGCGACAGTAAAAAATTAATTTTTGAAAAATGTACTATAGAAAAGGCAATCCCTGGCGTAATTAAAATTTACGACAGTAAAAAATTATTGTTTGAAAAATTTACTATACAAAAGGCAATCCCTGGCGTAATTAAAATTTGCGACAGTAAAAAATAATTTTTTAAAAATTTACTGTAGAAAATGCAATCCATGGCGTAATTAAAATTTGCGACAGTAAAAATTAATCTTTGAAAAATTTACTATTGAAAATGCAATCCCAGGCGTATTTAAAATTTCCTACAGTAAAAAAATAATTTTTTGAGAAATTTACTATAGAAAAGGCAATCCCTGGCGTATTTAAAATTTGCGACAGTAAAAAATAATTTTTTGAAAAATTTATTATAGAAAAGGAAATCCCAGGCGTATTTAAAATTTCCTACAGTAAAAAATAATTTTTTGAGAAATTTACTATAGAAAAGGCAATCCCTGACGTATTTAAAATTTGCGACGGTAAAAAATAAATTTTTGAAAAATTTCCTAAAGAAAAGGCAATCCCTGGCGTAATTAAAATTTCCGACAGTAAAAAATAATTTTTTGAAAAATTTACTATAGAAAAGGCAATCCCTGGCGTAGTTAAAATTTGCGACAGTAAAAAATTAATTTTTGATGAATTTACTATAGAAAAGGCAATACCTGACGTAATTAAAATTTGCGACAGTAAAAATATTTTTTTTTAAATTTACTATAGAAAAGGCAATCCCTGGCGTAATTAAAATTTGCGACAGTAAAAAATATATTTTTTTTAAAATTTACTGTAGAAAAGGCAATCCCTGGCGTAATTAAAATTTGCGACAGTAAAAAATAATTTTTTGAGAAATTTACTATAGAAAAGGCCATCCCTGGCGTAATTAAAATTTGCGACAATAAAAAATTAATCTTTGAAAAATTTACTATAGAAAATGCAATCCCAGGCGTATTTAAAATTTCCTACAGTAAAAAATAATTTTTTGAGAAATTTACTATAGAAAAGGCAATCCCTGGCGTATTTAAAATTTGCGACAGTAAAAAATAATTTATTTAAAAATTTACTATAGAAATGGCAATCCCTGGCGTAATTAAAATTTCTGACAGTTAAAATTATTTTTTTAAAATTTACTATAGAAAAGGCAATCCCTGGCGTATTTAAAATTTGCGACAGTAAAAAATTATTTATTTAAAAATTTACTATAGAAATGGCAATCCCTGGCGTAATTAAAATTTCCGACAGTTAAAATTATTTTTTTTAAAATTTACTATAGAAAAGCCAATCTCTCGCGTATTTAAAATTTGCGACAGTAAAAATTTATTTTTTGAAAAATTTAATATAGAAAAGCAATCCCTGTCGTAATTAAAATTTACGACAGTAAAAAATTATTTTTTGAAAGATTTACTATACAAAAGGCAATCCCTGGCGTAATTAAAATTTGCGACAGTAAAAAATAATTTTTTTTAAAAATTTACTATAGAAAAGGCAATCCCTGGCGTAATGAAAAATTGCGACAGTAAAAAATTAATTTTTGAAAAATTTACTATAGAAAAGGCAATCCCTGGCGTAATGAAAAATTGCGACAGTAAAAAATTAATTTTTGAAAAATTTACTATAGAAATGGCAATCCCTGGCGTAATTAAAATTTACGACAGTAAAAAATTATTTTTTGAAAAATTTACTATACAAAAGGCAATCCCTGGCGTAATTAAAATTTGCGACAGTAAAAAATAATTTTTTTTAAAAATTTACTATATAAAAGGCAATCCCTGGCGTATTTAAAATTTGCGACATTAAAAAATTAATTTTTGAAAAATTTACTATAGGAAAGGCAATCCCTGGCGTAATTAAAATTTCCGACAGTTAAAAATTATTTTTTTAAAAATTTACTATAGAAAAGCCAATCTCTGGCGTATTTAAAATTTGCGACAGTAAAAATTTATTTTTTGAAAAATTTAATATAGAAAAGGCAATCCCTGGCGTATTTAAAATTTGCGACACTAAAAATTTATTTTTTGAAAAATTTACTATAGAAAAGGCAATCCCTGGCATATTTAAAATTTGCGACAGTAAAAAATTAATTTTTGAAAAATGTACTATAGAAAAGGCAATCCCTGGCGTAATTAAAATTTACGACAGTAAAAAATTATTGTTTGAAAAATTTACTATACAAAATGCAATCCCTGGCGTAATTAAAATTTGCGACAGTAAAAAAATAATTTTTTTTAAAAATTTACTATAGAAAAGGCAATCCCTGGCGTAATGAAAAATTGCGACAGTAAAAAATTATTTTTTGAAAAATTTACTATAGAAAAGGCAATC
This sequence comes from Dioctria linearis, assembly GCA_963930735.1. NCBI lineage: Eukaryota > Metazoa > Arthropoda > Insecta > Diptera > Asilidae > Dioctria > Dioctria linearis. Next base: position 94,055 of record CAWVNZ010001249.1, read on the forward strand.
CCTGGCGTATTTAAAATTTCCGACAGTAAAAAATAATTTTTTAAAAATTTACTGTAGAAAATGCAATCCATGGCGTAATTAAAATTTGCGACAGTAAAAAATTAATCTTTGAAAAATTTACTATTGAAAATGCAATCCCAGGCGTATTAAAATTTCCTACAGTAAAAAATAATTTTTTGAGAAATTTACTATAGAAAAGGCAATCCCTGGCGTATTTAAAATTTGCGACAGTAAAAAATTAATCTTTGAAAAATTTACTATTGAAAATGTAATCCCAGGCGTATTTAAAATTTCTTACAGTAAAAAATAATTTTTTGAGAAATTTACTATAGAAAAGGCAATCCCTGGCGTATTTAAAATTTGCGACAGTAAAAAATAATTTTTTGAAAAAATTTATTATAGAAAAGGCAATCCCAGGCGTATTTAAAATTTCCTACAGTAAAAAATAATTTTTTGAGAAATTTACTATAGAAAAGGCAATCCCTGGCGTATTTAAAATTTGCGACGGTAAAAAATAATTTTTTGAAAAATTTCCTATAGGAAAGGCAATGCCTGGCGTAATTAAAATTTCCGACAGTAAAAAATAATTTTTTGAAAAATTTACTATAGAAAAGGCAATCCCTGGCGTAATTAAAATTTGCGACAGTAAAAAATTAATTTTTGATAAATTTACTATCGAAAAGGCAATACCTGGCGTAATTAAAATTTGCGACAGTAAAAATATTTTTTTTTAAATTTACTATAGAAAAGGCAATCCCTGGCGTAATTAAAATTTGCGACAGTAAAAAATATTTTTTTTTTAAATTTACTGTAGAAAAGGCAATCCCTGGCGTATTTAAAATTTGCGACAGTAAAAAATAATTTTTTGAGAAATTTACTATAGAAAAGGCAATCCCTGGCGTAATTAAAATTTGCGAAAGTAAAAAATTAATTTTTGATAAATTTACTATAGAAAAGGCAATACCTGGCGTAATTAAAAATTTGCGACAGTAAAAATATTCTTTTTTTTTAATTTACTATAGAAAAGGCAATCCCTGGCGTAATTAAAATTTGCGACAGTAAAAAATATATTTTTTTTAAAATTTACTGTAGAAAAGGCAATCCCTGGCGTAATTAAAATTTGCGACAGTAAAAAATAATTTTTTGAGAAATTTACTATAGAAAAGGCAATCCCTGGCGTAATTAAAATTTGCGACAGTAAAAAATTAATCTTTGAAAAATTTACTATAGAAATGGCAATCCCTGGCGTAATTAAAAATTTCCGACAGTTAAAATTATTTTTTTAAAAATTTACTATAGAAAAGGCAATCCCTGGCGTATTTAAAATTTGCGACAGTAAAAAATTATTTATTTAAAAATTTACTATAGAAATGGCAATTCCTGGCGTAATTAAAATTTCCGACAGTTAAAATTATTTTTTTAAAAATTTACTATAGAAAAGGCAATCCCTGGCGTATTTAAAATTTGCGACAGTAAAAAATTAATTATTGAAAAATGTACAATAGAAAAGGCAATCCCTGGCGTAATTAAAATTTACGACAGTAAAAAATTATTTTTTGAAAAATTTACTATAGAAAAGGCAATCCCTGGCGTATTTAAAATTTGCGACAGTCAAAAATAATTTTTTAAAAAATTTACTATAGAAAAGGCAATCCCTGGCGTAATGAAAATTTGCGACAGTAAAAAATTAATTTTTGAAAAATTTACTATAGAAAAGGCAATCCCTGGCGTATTTAAAATTTCCGACAGAAAAAAAATAATTTTTTGAAAAATTTACTATAGAAAAGGCAATCCCTGGCGTAATTAAAATTTGCGACAGTAAAAAATAATTTTTTGAAAAATTTATTATAGGATAGGCAATCCCTGGCGTATTTAAAATTACCTACAGTAAAAAATAATTTTTCGAGAAGTTTACTATAGAAAAGGCAATCCCTGGCGTATTTAAAATTTCCGACAGTAAAAAATAATTTTTTGAAAAATTTCCTATAGAAAAGGCAATCCCTGTCGTAATTAAAATTTCCGACAGAAAAAAATAATTTTTTGAAAAATTTACTATAGAAAAGGCAATCCCTGACGTAATTAAAATTTGCGACAGTAAAAAATTAATTTTTGAAAAATTTACTATAGAAAAGGCAATCCCTGGCGTATTTAAAATTTCCGACAGTAAAAAATAATTTTTTGAAAAATTTACTGTAGAAAATGCAATCCATGGCGTAATTAAAATTTGCGACAGTAAAAAATTAATCTTTGAAAAATTTACTATAGAAAAGGCAATACCGTAATTAAAATTTGCGACAGTAAAAAATAATTTTTTGAAAAATTTATTATAGAAAAGGCAATCCCTGGAGTATTTAAAATTTCCTACAGTAAAAAATAATTTTTTGAGAAATTTACTATAGAAAAGGCAATCCATGCCGTATTTAAAATTCCGACAGTAAAAAATAATTTTTTGAAAAATTTCCTATAGAAAAGGCAATCCCTGGCGTAATTAAAATTTGCGACAGTAAAAAATTAATTTTTGAAAAATTTACCATAGAAAAGGCAATCCATGGCGTAATTAAAATTTGCGACAGTAAAAATTTATTTTTTGAAAAATTTACTATAGAAAAGGCAATCCCTGGCGTATTTAAAATTTGCGACCGTAAAAATTTATTTTGTGAAAAATTTACTATAGAAAAGGCAATCCCTGGCGTATTTAAAATTTGCGACAGAAAAAATTTACTATAGAAAAGGCAATCCCTGGCGTATTTAAAATTTGCGACAGTAAAAATTTATTTTTTGAAAAATTTACTATAGAAAGGTAATCCTGGTGAATTTAAAATTTGCGACAGTAAAAAATTTATTTTTGAAAAATTTACTATAGAAAAGGCAATCCCGGGCGTAATTAAAACTTGCGACAGTAAAAAATTATTTTTTGAAAAATTTACAATAGAAAAGGCAATCCCTGGCGTAATTAAAATTTGCGACAGTAAAAAATTAATTTTTGAAATATTTACTGTAGAAAAGGCAATCCCTGGCGCAATTAAAATTTGCGACAGTAAAAAATTCTTTTTTGAAAAATTTACTATAGAAAAGGCAATCCCTGGCGTAATTAAAATTTACGACAGTAAAGAATTAATTCTTGAAAAATTTACTATAGAAAAAGCAATCCCTGGCGTAATTAAAATTTCCGACAGTAAAAAATTATTTTTTTAAAAATTTACTATAGGAAAGCCAATCTCTGGCGTATTTAAAATTTGCGACAGTAAAAAATAATTTTTTGAAAAATTTATTATAGAAAAGGCAATCCCAGGCGTATTTAAAATTTCCTACAGTAAAAAATAATTTTTTGAGAAATTTACTATAGAAAAGGCAATCCCTGGCGTATTTAAAATTTGCGACAGTAAAAAATAAATTTTTGAAAAATTTCTATAGAAAAGGCAATCCCTGGCGTAATTAAAATTTGCGACAGTAAAAAATTCATTTTTGATAAATTTACTATAGAAAAGGCAATACCTGGCGTAATTAAAATTTGCGACAGTAAAAATATTTTTTTTTTAAATTTACTATAGAAAAGGCAATCCCTGGCGTAATTAAAATTTGCGACAGTAAAAAATATTTTTTTTTAAATTTACTGTAGAAAAGGCAATCCCTGGCGTAATTAAAATTTACGGCAGTAAAAAATAATTTTTTGAGAAATTTACTATAGAAAAGGCAATCCCTGGCCTAATTAAAATTTGCGACAGTAAAAAATTAATTCTTGATAAATTTACTATAGAAAAGGCAATACCTGGCGTAATTAAAATTTGCGACAGTAAAAATATTTTTTTTTTTTAATTTACTATAGAAAAGGCAATCCCTGGCGTAATTAAAATTTGCGACAGAAAAAAATATTTTTGTTTTTAAATTTACTGTAGAAAAGGCAATCCCTGGCGTAATTAAAATTTGCGACAGTAAAAAATAATTTTTTGAGAAATTTACTATAGAAAAGGCAATCCCTGGCGTAATTAAAATTTCCGACAGTAAAAAATTAATCTATGAAAAATTTACTATAGAAAATGCAATCCCAGGCGCTTTTAAAATTTCCTACAGTAAAAAATAATTTTTTGAGAAATTTACTATAGAAAAGGCAATCCCTGGCGTATTTAAAATTTGCGACAGTAAAAAATAATTTTTTGAAAAATTTATTATAGGAAAGGCAATCCCAGGCGTATTTAAAATTTGCGACAGTAAAAATTTATTTTTTGAAAAAGTTATTATAGGAAAGGCAATCCCTGGCGTATTTAAAATTACCTACAGTAAAAATTAATTTTTGAAAAATTTACTATAGAAAAGGCAATCCCTGGCGTATTTAAAATTTCCGACAGTAAAAAATAATTTTTTGAAAAATTTACTGTAGAAAATGCAATCCATGGCGTAATTAAAATTTGCGACAGTAAAAAAGTAATCTTTGAAAAATTTACTATAGAAAAAGCAATACCTGGCGTAATTAAAATTTGCGACAGTAAAAAATAATTTTTTGAAAAATTTCCTATAGAAAAGGCAATCCCTGGCGTAATTAAAATTTGCGACAGTAAAAAATTAATTTTTGAAACATTTACCAAAGAAAAGGCAATCCATGGCGTAATTAACATTTGCGACAGCAAAAATTTATTTTTTGAAAAATTTACTATAGAAAAGGCAATCCCTGGCGTATTTAAAATTTGCGACAGTAAAAATTTATTTTTTGAAAAATTTACTATAGAAAAGGCAATCCCTGGCGTATTTAAAATTTGCGACAGTAAAAAATTAATTTTTGAAAAATTTACTATAGAATAGGCAATTCCTGGCGTAATTAAAATTTGCGACAGTAAAAATTATTTTTTGAAAAATTTACTATAGAAAAGGCAATCCATGGCGTAATTAAAATTTTCGACAGTAAAAAATAATTCTTTGAAAAATTTATTATATAAAAGGCAATCCCTTGAGTATTTAAATTTTCGTACAGTAAAAAATAATTTTTTGAGAAATTTACTATAGAAAAGGCAATCCATGCCGTATTTAGAATTCCGACAGTAAAAAATAATTTTTTGAAAAATTTCCTATAGAAAAGTCAATCCTTGGCGTAATTAAAATTTGCGACAGTAAAAAATTAATTTTTGAAAAATTTACCATAGAAAAGGCAATCCATGGCGTAATTAAAATTTGCGACAGTAAAAATTTATTTTTTGAAAAATTTACTATAGAAAAGGCAATCCCTGGCGTATTTAAAATTTGCGACAGTAAAAATTTATTTTTTGAAAAATTTACTATAGAAAAGGCAACCCATGGCGTAATTAAAATTTTCGACAGAAAAAATTTACTATAGAAAAGGCAATCCCTGGCGTATTTAAAATTTGCGACAGTAAAAATTTATTTTTTGAAAAATTTACTATAGAAAAGCAATCCCTGGCGAATTTAAAATTTGCGACAGTAAAAAATTAATTTTTGAAAAATTTACTATAGAAAAGGCAATCCCTGGCGTAATTAAAACTTGCGACAGTAAAAAATTATTTTTTGAAAAATTTACAATTGAAAAGGCAATCCCTGGCGTAATTAAAATTTGCGACAGTAAAAAATTAATTTTTGAAAAATTTACTATAGAAAAGGCAATCCTGGCGTAATTAAAATTTGCGACAGTAAAAAATTATTTTTTGAAAAATTTACTATAGAAAAGGCAATCCCTGGCGTAATTAAAATTTACGACAGTAAAAAATTAATTCTTGAAAAATTTACTATAGAAAAAGCAATCCCTGGTGTAATTAAAATTTCCGACAGTAAAAAATTATTTTTTTAAAAATTTACTATAGAAAAGCCAATCTCTGGCGTATTTAAAATTTGCGACAGTAAAAAATAATTTTTTGAAAAATTTATTATAGAAAAGGCAATCCCAGGCGTATTTAAAATTTCCTACAGTAAAAAATAATTTTTTGAGAAATTTACTATAGAAAAGGCAATCCCTGGCGTATTTAAAATTTGCGACAGTAAAAAATAAATTTTTGAAAAATTTCTATAGAAAAGGCAATCCCTGGCGTAATTAAAATTTGCGACAGTAAAAAATTCATTTTTGATAAATTTACTATAGAAAAGGCAATACCTGGCGTAATTAAAATTTGCGACAGTAAAAATTTTTTTTTTTAAATTTACTATAGAAAAGGCAATCCCTGGCGTAATTAAAATTTGCGACAGTAAAAAATATTTTTTTTTTTAAATTTACTGTAGAAAAGGCAATCCCTGGCGTAGTTAAAATTTGCGGCAGTAAAAAATATTTTTTTGAGAAATTTACTATAGAATAGGCAATCCCTGGCGTAATTAAAATTTGCGACAGTAAAAAATTAATTCTTGATAAATTTACTATAGAAAAGGCAATACCTGGCGTAATTAAAATTTGCGACAGTAAAAATATTTTTTTTTTTAAATTTACTATAGAAAAGGCAATCCCTGGCGTAATTAAAATTTGCGACAGAAAAAAATATTTTTGTTTTTAAATTTACTGTAGAAAAGGCAATCCCTGGCGTAATTAAAATTTGCGACAGTAAAAAATAATTTTTTGAGAAATTTACTATAGAAAAGGCAATCCCTGGCGTAATTAAAATTTGCGACAGTAAAAAATTAATCTATGAAAAATTTACTATAGAAAATGCAATCCCAGGCGTATTTAAAATTTCCTACAGTAAAAAATAATTTTTTGAGAAATTTACTATAGAAAAGGCAATCCGTGGCGTATTTAAAATTTGCGACAGTAAAAAATAATTTTTTGAAAAATTTATTATAGGAAAGGCAATCCCAGGCGTATTTAAAATTTGCGACAGTAAAAATTTATTTTTTGAAAAATTTAATATAGAAAAGGCAATCCCTGGCGTATTTAAAATTTGCGACAGTAAAAATTTATTTTCTGAAAAATTTACTATCGAAGAGGCAATCCCTGGCGTATTTAAAATTTGCGACAGTAAAAAATTAATTGTTGAAAAATGTGCAAAAGAAAAGGCAATCCCTTTCGTAATTAAAATTTACGACAGTAAAAAAATATTTTTTGAAAAATTTACTATAGAAAAGGCAACCCCTGGCGTAATTAAAATTTGCGACAGTAAAAAATAATTTTTTTTAAAAATTTACTATAGAAAAGGCAATCCCTGGCGTAATGAAAATTTGCGACAGCAAAAAATTAATTTTTGAAAAATTTACTATAGAAAAGGCAATCCCTGGCGTATTTAAAATTTCCGACAGAAAAAAAATAATTTTTTGAAGAATTTACTATAGAGAAGGCAATCCCTGGCGTAATTAAAATTTGCGACAGTAAAAAATAATTTTTTGAAAAATTTATTATAGGAAAGGCAATCCGTGGCGTATTTAAAATTACCTACAGTAAAAAATAATTTTTTGAGAAATTTACTATAGAAAAGGCAATCCCTGGCGTATTTAAAATTTCCGACAGTAAAAAATAATTTTTTGAAAAATTTCCTATAGAAAAGGCAATCCTTGTCGTAATTAAAATTTCCGACAGAAAAAAATAATTTTTTGAAAAATTTACTATAGAAAAGGCAATCCCTGGCGTAATTAAAATTTGCGACAGTAAAAAATTAATTTTTGAAAAATTTACTATAGAAAAAGCAATCCCTGGCGTATTTAAAATTTCCGACAGTAAAAAATAATTTTTTGAAAAATTTCCTATAGAAAAGGCAATCCCTGGCGTAATTAAAATTTGCGACAGTAAAAAATTAATTTTTGAAACATTTACCAAAGAAAAGGCAATCAATCCATGGCGTAATTAAAATTTGCGACAGTAAAAATTTATTTTTTGAAAAATTTACTATAGAAAAGGCAATCCCTGGCGTATTTAAAATTTGCGACAGTAAAAATTTATTTTTTGAAAAATTTACTGTAGAAAAGGCAATCCCTGGCGTATTTAAAATTTGCGACAGTAAAAAATTAATTTTTGAAAAATCTACTATAGAATAGGCAATTCCTGGCGTAATTAAAATTTGCGACAGTAAAAAATATTTTTTGAAAAATTTACTCTAGAAAAGGCAATCCATGGCGTAATTAAAATTTTCGACAGCAAAAATTTACTGTAGAAAAGGCAATCCCTGGCGTATTTAAAATTTGCGACAGTAAAAATTTATTTTTTGAAAAATTTACTATAGAAAAGACAATCCCTGGCGTATTTAAAATTTGCGACAGTAAAAAATTAATTTTTGAAAAATTTACTATAGAAAAGGCAATCTCTGGCGTATTTAAAATTTGCGACAGTAAAAATTTATTTTTTGAAAAATTTACTATAGAAAAGGCAATCCCTGGCATATTTAAAATTTGCGACAGTAAAAAATTAATTTTTGAAAAATTTACTATAGAAAAGGCAATCCCTGGCATATTTAAAATTTGCGACAGTAAAAAATTAATTTTTGAAAAATGTACTATAGAAAAGTCAATCCCTGGTGTAATTAAAATTTACGACAGTAAAAAATTATTTTTTGAAAAATTTACTATACAAGAGGCAATCCCTGGCGTAATTAAAATTTGCGACGGTAAAAAATAATTTTTTTTAAAAATTTACTATAGAAAAGGCAATCCCTGGCGTAATGAAAATTGCGACAGTAAAAAATTAATTTTTGAAAAATTTACTATAGAAAAGGCAATCCCTGGTGTATTTAAAATTTCCGACAGTAAAAAATAATTTTTTAAAAATTTACTGTAGAAAATGCAATCCATGGCGTAATTAAAATTTGCGACAGTAAAAAAATTAATCTTTGAAAAATTTACTATTGAAAATGCAATCCCAGGCGTATTTAAAATTTCATACAGTAAAAACTAATTTTTTGGGAAATTTACTATAGAAAGGGCAATCCCTGGCGTATTTAAAATTTGCGACAGTAAAAAATAATTTTTTGAAAAATTTATTATAGAAAAGGCAATCCCAGGCGTATTTAAAATTTCCTACAGTAAAAAATAATTTTTTGAGAAATTTACTATAGAAAAGGCAATCCCTGGCGTATTTAAAATTTGCGACAGTAAAAAATAAATTTTTGAAAAATTTCCTATAGAAAAGGCAATCCCTGGCGTAATTAAAATTTCCGACAGTAAAAAATAATTTTTTGAAAAATTTACTATAGAAAAGGCAATCCCTGGCGTAATTAAAATTTGCGACAGTAAAAAATTAATTTTTGATAAATTTACTATAGAAAAGGCAATACCTGGCGTAATTAAAATTTGCGACAGTAAAAATATTTTTTTTTTAATTTACTATAGAAAAGGCAATCCCTGGCGTAATTAAAATTTGCGACAGTAAAAAATATTTTTTTTTAAATTTACTATAGAAAAGGCAATCCCTGGCGTATTTAAAATTTGCGACAGTAAAAAATAATTTTTTGAGAAATTTACTATAGAAAAGGCAATCCCTGGTGTAATTAAAATTTGCGAAAGTAAAAAATTAATTTTTGATAAATTTACTATAGAAAAGGCAATACCTGGCGTAATTAAAATTTGCGACAGTAAAAATTTTTTTTTTTTAATTTACTATAGAAAAGGCAATCCCTGGCGTAATTAAAATTTGCGACAGTAAAAAATATATTTTTTTTTAAATTTACTGTAGGAAAGGCAATCCCTGGCGTAATTAAAATTTGCGACAGTAAAAAATAATTTTTTGAGAAATTTACTATAGAAAAGGCAATCCTTGGCGTAATTAAAATTTGCGACAGTAAAAAATTAATCTTTGAAAATTTTACTATAGAAAATGCAATCCCAGGCGTATTTAAAATTTCCTACAGTAAAAAATAATTTTTTGAGAAATTTACTATAGAAAAGGCAATCCCTGGCGTATTTAAAATTTGCGACAGTAAAAAATAATTTTTTTAAAAATTTACTATAGAAAAGGCAATCCCTGGCGTAATGATAATTTGCGACAGTAAAAAATTAATTTTTGAAAAATTTACTATAGAAAAGGCAATTCCTGGCGTATTTAAAATTTCCGACAGAAAAAAAATAATTTTTTGAAAAATTTACTATAGAAAGGCAATCCCTGGCGTAATTAAAGTTTGCGACAGTAAAAAATAATTTTTTGAAAAATTTATTATAGGAAAGGCAATCCCTGGCGTATTTAAAATTACCTACAGTAAAAATAATTTTTTGAGAAATTTACTATAGAAAAGGCAATCCCTGGCGTATTTAAAATTTCCGACAGTAAAAAATAATTTTTTGAAAAATTTTCTATAGAAAAGGCAATCCCTGTCGTAATTAAAATTTCCGACAGAAAAAAATAATTTTTTGAAAAATTTACTATAGAAAAGGCAATCCCTGGCGTAATTAAAATTTGCGACAGTAAAAAAATAATTTTGAAAAATTTACTATAGAAAAGGCAATCCCTGGCGTATTTAAAATTTCCGACAGTAAAAAAATAATTTTTTGAAAAATTTACTGTAGAAAATGCAATTCATGGCGTAATTAAAATTTGCGACAGTAAAAAATTAATCTTTGAAAAATTTACTATAGAAAAGGCAATACCTGGCATAATTAAAATTTCCGACAGTAAAAAATAATTTTTTGAAAAATTTCCTATAGAAAAGGCAATCCCTGTCTTAATTAAAATTTCCGACAGAAAAAAATAATTTTTTGAAAAATTTACTATAGAAATGGCAATCCCTGGCCTAATTAAAATTTCCGACAGTTAAAATTATTTTTTTAAAAATTTACTATAGAAAAGGCAATCCCTGGCGTATTTAAAATTTGCGACAGTAAAAAATTATTTATTTAAAAATTTACTATAGAAATGGCAATCCCTGGCGTAATTAAAATTTCCGACAGGTAAAATTATTTTTTTAAAAATTTACTATATAAAAGGCAACCCCTGGCGTAATTAAAATTTGCGACAGTCAAAAATAATTTTTTTTAAAATTTACTATAGAAAAGGCAATCCCTGGCGTAATGAAAATTTGCGACAGTAAAAAATTAATTTTTGAAAAATTTACTATAGAAAAGGCAATTCCTGGCGTATTTAAAATTTCCGACAGAAAAAAAATAATTTTTTGAAAAATTTACTATAGAAAGGCAATCCCTGGCGTAATTAAAATTTGCGACAGTAAAAAATAATTTTTTGAAAAATTTATTATAGGAAAGGCAATCACTGGCGTATTTAAAATTACCTACAGTAAAAATAATTTTTTGAGAAATTTGCTTTAGAAAAGGCAATCCCTGGCGTATTTAAAATTTCCGACAGTAAAAAATAATTTTTTGAAAAATTTCCTATAGAAAAGTCAATCCCTGTCGTAATTAAAATTTCCGACAGAAAAAAATAATTTTTTGAAAAATTTATTATAGAAAAGGCAATCCCTGGCGTAATTAAAATTTGCGACAGTAAAAAAATAATTTTTGAAAAATTTACTATAGAAAAGGCAATCCCTGGCGTATTTAAAATTTCCGACAGTAAAAAAATAATTTTTTGAAAAATTTACTGTAGAAAATGCAATTCATGGCGTAATTAAAATTTGCGACAGTAAAAAATTAATCTTTGAAAAATTTACTATAGAAAAGGCAATACCTGGCGTAATTAAAATTTCCGACAGTAAAAAATAATTTTTTGAAAAATTTCCTATAGAAAAGGCATCCCTGTCGTAATTAAAATTTCCGACAGAAAAAAATAATTTTTTGAAAATTTACTATAGAAAAGGCAATCCCTGACGTAATGAAAATTTGCGACAGTAAAAAATTAATTTTTGAAAAATTTACTATAGAAAAGGCAATCCCTGGCGTATTTAAATTTCGACAGAAAAAAAATAATTTTTTGAAAAATTTACTATAGAAAGTCAATCCCTGGCGTAATTAAAATTTGCGACAGTAAAAAATAATTTTTGAAAATTTATTATAGGAAAGGCAATCCCTGGCGTATTTAAAATTACCTACAGTAAAAATAATTTTTTGAGAAATTTACTATAGAAAAGGCAATCCCTGGCGTATTTAAAATTTCCGACAGTAAAAAATAATTTTTGAAAAATTTCCTATAGAAAAGGCAATCCCTGTCGTAATTAAAATTTCCGACAGAAAAAAATAATTTTTTGAAAAATTTACTATAGAAAAGGCAATCCCTGGCGTATTTAAAATTTGCGACAGTAAAAATTTATTTTTTGAAAAATTTACTATAGAAAAGGGAATCCCTGGCGTATTTAAAATTTGCGACAGTAAAAAATAATTTTTCGAAAAATTTCCTATAGAAAAGGCAATCCCTGGCGTAATGAAAATTTGCGACAGTAAAAAATTAATTTTTGAAAAATTTACTATAGAAAAGGCAATCCCTGGCGTATTTAAAATTTCCGACAGAAAAAAATAATTTTTTGAAAAATTTACTATAGAAAGGCAATCCTGGCGTAATTAAAATTTGCGACAGTAAAAAATAATTTTTTGAAAAATTTATTATGGGAAAGGCAATCCCTGGTGTAATTAAAATTTACGACAGTAAAAAATTATTTTTTGAAAAATTTACTATACAAGAGGCAATCCCTGGCGTAATTAAAATTTGCGACGGTAAAAAGTAATTTTTTTTAAAAATTTACTATAGAAAAGGCAATCCCTGGCGTAATGAAAAATTGCGACAGTAAAAAATTAATTTTTGAAAAATTTACTACAGAAAAGGCAATCCCTGGTGTATTTAAAATTTCCGACAGTAAAAAATAATTTTTTAAAATTTACTGTAGAAAATGCAATCCATGGCGTAATTAAAATTTGCGACAGTAAAAAATTAATCTTTGAAAAATTTACTATTGAAAATGCAATCCCAGGCGTATTTAAAATTTCATACAGTAAAAACCAATTTTTTGAGAAATTTACTATAGAAAGGGCAATCCCTGGCGTATTTAAAATTTGCAGGGATTGCCTATAATTTTTTGAGAAATTTACTATAGAAAAGGCAATCCCTGGCGTATTTAAAATTTGCGACAGTAAAAAATAAATTTTGAAAAATTTCCTATAGAAAAGGCAATCCCTGGCGTAATTAAAATTTCCGACAGTAAAAAATAATTTTTTGAAAAATTTACTATAGAAAAGGCAATCCCTGGCGTAATTAAAATTTGCGACAGTAAAAAATTAATTTTTGATAAATTTACTATAGAAAAGGCAATACCTGGCGTAATTAAATTTGCGACAGTAAAAATATTTTTTTTTTTAATTTACTATAGAAAAGGCAATCCCTGGCGTAATTAAAATTTGCGACAGTAAAAAATATTTTTTTTAAATTTACTATAGAAAAGGCAATCCCTGGCGTATTTAAAATTTGCGACAGTAAAAAATAATTTTTTGAGAAATTTACTATAGAAAAGGCAATCCCTGGTGTAATTAAAATTTGCGAAAGTAAAAAAATTAATCTTTGAAAAATTTAATATTGAAAATGCAAATCCCAGGCGTATTTAAAATTTCATAAAGTAAAAACCAATTTTTTGAGAAATTTACTATAGAAAGGGCAATCCCTGGCGTATTTAAAATTTCCGACAGCAAAAAATAATTTTTTGAAAAATTTTCTATAGAAAAGGCAATCCCTGTCGTAATTAAAATTTCCGACAGAAAAAAATAATTTTTTGAAAATTTACTATAGAAAAGGCAATCCCTGGCCTAATTAAAATTTGCGACAGTAAAAAAATATTTTGAAAAATTTACTATAGAAAAGGCAATCCCTGGCGTATTTAAAATTTCCGACAGTTAAAAAATAATTTTTTGAAAAATTTACTGTAGAAAATGCAATTCATGGCGTAATTAAAATTTGCGACAGTAAAAAATTAATCTTTGAAAAATTTACTATAGAAAAGGCAATACCTGGCATAATTAAAATTTCCGACAGTAAAAAATAATTTTTGAAAAATTTCCTATAGAAAAAGGCAATCCCTGTCTTAATTAAAATTTCCGACAGAAAAAAATAATTTTTTGAAAAATTTACTATAGAAATGGCAATCCCTGGCGTAATTAAAATTTCCGACAGTTAAAATTATTTTTTTAAAAATTTACTATAGAAAAGGCAATCCCTGGCGTATTTAAAATTTGCGACAGTAAAAAATTATTTATTTAAAAATTTACTATAGAAATGGCAATCCCTGGCGTAATTAAAATTTCCGACAGGTAAAATTATTTTTTTAAAAATTTACTATAGAAAAAGGCAACCCCTGGCGTAATTAAAATTTGCGACAGTCAAAAATAATTTTTTAAAAATTTACTATAGAAAAGGCAATCCCTGGCGTAATGAAAATTTGCGACAGTAAAAAATTAATTTTTGAAAAATTTACTATAGAAAAGGCAATTCCTGGCGTATTTAAAATTTCCGACAGAAAAAAATAATTTTTTGAAAAATTTACTATAGAAAGGCAATCCCTGGCGTAATTAAAATTTGCGACAGTAAAAAATAATTTTTTGAAAAATTTATTATAGGAAAGGCAATCCCTGGCGTATTAAAATTACCTACAGTAAAAATAATTTTTTGAGAAATTTACTATAGAAAAGGCAATCCCTGGCGTATTTAAAATTTCCGACAGTAAAAAATAATTTTTTGAAAAATTTCCTATAGAAAAGTCAATCCCTGTCGTAATTAAAATTTCCGACAGAAAAAAATAATTTTTTGAAAAATTTATTATAGAAAAGGCAATCCCTGGCGTAATTAAAATTGCGACAGTAAAAAAATAATTTTTGAAAAATTTACTATAGAAAAGGCAATCCCTGGCGTATTTAAAATTTCCGACCGTAAAAAAATAATTTTTTGAAAAATTTACTGTAGAAAATGCAATTCATGGCGTAATTAAAATTTGCGACAGTAAAAAATTAATCTTTAAAAATTTACTATAGAAAAGGCAATACCTGGCGTAATTAAAATTTCCGACAGTAAAAAATAATTTTTTTGAAAAATTTCCTATAGAAAAGGCAATCCCTGTCGTAATTAAAATTTCCGACAGAAAAAAATAATTTTTGAAAAATTTACTATAGAAAAGGCAATCCCTGACGTAATGAAAATTTGCGACAGTAAAAAAATTAATTTTTGAAAAATTTACTATAGAAAAAGGCAATCCCTGGCGTATTTAAAATTTCCGACAGAAAAAAATAATTTTTTGAAAAATTTATTATAGGAAAGGCAATCCCTGGCGTATTTAAAATTACCTACAGTAAAAATAATTTTTTGAGAAATTTACTATAGAAAAGGCAATACCTGGCGTATTTAAAATTTCCGACAGTAAAAAAAAATTTTTTGAAAAATTTCCTATAGAAAAGGCAATCCCGGTCGTAATTAAAATTTCCAACAGAAAAAAATAATATTTTTGAAAAATTTACTATAGAAAAGGCAATCCCTGGCGTATTTAAAATTTGCGACAGTAAAAATTTATTCTTTGAAAAATTTACTATAGAAAAGGCAATCCCTGGCGTATTTAAAATTTGCGACAGTAAAAAATAATTTTTCGAAAAATTTCCTATAGAAAAGGCAATCCCTGGCGTAATGAAAATTTGCGACAGTAAAAAATTAATTTTCGAAAAATTTACTATAGAAAAGGCAATCCCTGGCGTATTTAAAATTTCCGACAGAAAAAAATAATTTTTTGAAAATTTACTATAGAAAGGCAATCCCTGGCGTAATTAAAATTTGCGACAGTAAAAAATAATTTTTTGAAAAATTTATTATAGGAAAGGCAATCCCTGGTGTAATTAAAATTTACGACAGTAAAAAAATTATTTTTTGAAAAATTTACTATACAAGAGGCAATCCCTGGCGTAACTAAAATTTGCGACGGTAAAAAGTAATTTTTTTTAAAAATTTACTATAGAAAAAGCAATCCCTGGCGTAATGAAAAATTGCGACAGTAAAAAATTAATTTTTGAAAAATTTACTATAGAAAAGGCAATCCCTGGTGTATTTAAAATTTCCGACAGTAAAAAATAATTTTTTAAAAATTTACTGTAGAAAGTGCAATCCATGGCGTAATTAAAATTTGCGACAGTAAAAAATTAATCTTTGAAAAATTTACTATTGAAAATGCAATCCCAGGCGTATTTAAAATTTCATACAGTAAAACCAATTTTTTGAGAAATTTACTATAGAAAGGGCAATCCCTGGCGTATTTAAAATTTGCGACAGTAAAAAATAATTTTTTGAAAAATTTATTATAGAAAAGGCAATCCCAGGCGTATTTAAAATTTCCTACAGTAAAAAATAATTTTTGAGAAATTTACTATAGAAAAGGCAATCCCTGGCGTATTTAAAATTTGCGACAGTAAAAAATAAATTTTTGAAAAATTTCCTATAGAAAAGGCAATCCCTGGCGTAATTAAAATTTCCGACAGTAAAAAATAATTTTTGAAAAATTTACTATAGAAAAGGCAATCCCTGGCGTAATTAAAATTTGCGACAGTAAAAAATTAATTTTTGATAAATTTTACTATAGAAAAGGCAATACCTGGCGTAATTAAATTTGCGACAGTAAAAATATTTTTTTTTTTAATTTACTATAGAAAAGGCAATCCCTGCGTAATTAAAATTTGCGACAGAGTAAAAAATATTTTTTTTTTAAATTTACTATAGAAAAGGCAATCCCTGGCGTATTTAAAATTTGCGACAGTAAAAAATAATTTTTGAGAAATTTACTATAGAAAAGGCAATCCCTGGTGTAATTAAAATTTGCGAAAGTAAAAAATTAATTTTTGATAAATTTACTATAGAAAAGGCAATACCTGGCGTAATTAAAATTTGCGACAGTAAAATTTTTTTTTTTAAATTTACTATAGAAAAAGGCAATCCCTGGCGTAATTAAAATTTGCGACAGTAAAAAATATATATTTTTTAAATTTACTGTAGGAAAGGCAATCCCTGGCGTAATTAAAATTTGCGACAGTAAAAAATAATTTTTTGAGAAATTTACTATAGAAAAGGCAATCCTGGCGTAATTAAAATTTGCGACAGTAAAAAATTAATCTTTGAAAAATTTACTATAGAAAATGCAATCCCAGGCGTATTTAAAATTTCCTACAGTAAAAATTAATTTTTTGAGAAATTTACTATAGAAAAGGCAATCCCTGGCGTATTTAAAATTTGCGACAGTAAAAATAATTTATTTAAAAATTTACTATAGAAATGGCAATCCCTGGCGTCATTAAAATTTCCGACAGTTAAAAATTATTTTTTTTTAATTTACTATAGAAAAGGCAATCCCTGCGTATTTAAAATTTGCGACAGTAAAAAATTATTTATTTAAAAATTTACTATAGAAATGGCAATCCCTGGCGCAATTAAAATTTCCGACAGGTAAAATAATTTTTTTAAAAATTTACTATAGAAAAGGCAACCCCTGGCGTAATTAAAATTTGCGACAGTCAAAAATAATTTTTTTAAAAATTTACTATAGAAAAGGCAATCCCTGGCGTAATGAAAATTTGCGACAGTAAAAAATTAATTTTTGAAAAATTTACTATAGGAAAGGCAATTCCTGGCGTATTTAAAATTTCCGACAGAAAAAAAATAATTTTTGAAAATTTACTATAGAAAGGCAATCCCTGGCGTAATTAAAATTTGCGACAGTAAAAAATAATTTTTTTGAAAAATTTATTATAGGAAAGGCAATCCCTGGCGTATTTCAAATTACCTACAGTAAAAATAATTTTTTGAGAAATTTACTATAGAAAAGGCAATCCCTGGCGTATTTAAAATTTGCGACAGTAAAAAATAAATTTTTGAAAAATTTCCTATAGAAAAGAGGCAATCCCTGGCGTGATTAAAATTTCCGACAGTAAAAAATTATTTCTTGAAAATTTACTATAGAAAAGGCAATCCCTGGCGTAATTAAAATTTGCGACAGTAAAAAATTAATTTTTGATAAATTCACTATAGAAAAGGCAATACCTGGCGTAATTAAAATTTGCGACAGTAAAAATATTTTTTTTTTTTAATTTACTATAGAAAAGGCAATCCCTGGCGTAATTAAAATTTGCGACAGTAAAAAATTTTTTTTTTTTAAATTTACTATAGAAAAGGCAATCCCTGGCGTATTTAAAATTTGCGACAGTAAAAAATAATTTTTTGAGAAATTTACTATAGAAAGAGGCAATCCCTGGTGTAATTAAAATTTGTGAAAGTAAAAAATTAATCTTTGAAAAATTTAATATTGAAAATGCAATCCCAGGCGTATTTAAAATTTCATACAGTAAAAAACAATTTTTTGAGAAATTTACTATAGAAAGGGCAATCCCTGGCGTATTTAAAATTTCCGACAGTAAAAAATAATTTTTTGAAAAATTTTCTATAGAAAAGGCAATCCCTGTCGTAATTAAAATTTCCGACAGAAAAAAATAATTTTTTGAAAAATTTACTATAGAAAAGGCAATCCCTGGCGTAATTAAAATTTGCGACAGTAAAAAAATAATTTTGAAAAATTTACTATAGAAAAGGCAATCCCTGGCGTATTAAAATTTCCGACAGTAAAAAATAATTTTTTGAAAAATTTACTGTAGAAAATGCAATTCATGGCGTAATTAAAATTTGCGACAGTAAAAAATTAATCTTTGAAAAATTTACTATAGAAAAGGCAATACCTGGCATAATTAAAATTTCCGACAGTAAAAAATAATTTTTTGAAAAATTTCCTATAGAAAGGGCAATCCCTGTCTTAATTAAAATTTCCGACAGAAAAAAATAATTTTTTGAAAAATTTACTATAGAAATGGCAATCCCTGCGTAATTAAAATTTCCGACAGTTAAAATTATTTTTTTAAAATTTAGCTATAGAAAAGGCAATCCTGGCGTATTTAAAATTTGCGACAGTAAAAAATTATTTATTTAAAAATTTACTATTTACTATAGAAATGGCAATCCCTGGCGTAATTAAAATTTCCGACAGGTAAAATTATTTTTTTAAAAATTTACTATAGAAAAGGCAACCCCTGGCGTAATTAAAATTTGCGACAGTAAAAAATAATTTTTTGAAAAATTTATTATAGGAAAGGCAATCCCTGGCGTATTTAAAATTACCTACAGTAAAAATAATTTTTTGAGAAATTTACTATAGAAAAGGCAATCCCTGGCGTATTTAAAATTTCCGACAGTAAAAAATAATTTTTTGAAAAATTTCCTATAGAAAAGTCAATCCCTGTCGTAATTAAAATTTCCGACAGAAAAAAATAATTTTTTGAAAAATTTATTATAGAAAAGGCAATCCCTGGCGTAATTAAAATTTGCGACAGTAAAAAAATAATTTTTGAAAAATTTACTATAGAAAAGGCAATCCCTGGCGTATTTAAAATTTCCGACAGTAAAAAAATAATTTTTTGAAAAATTTACTGTAGAAAATGCAATTCATGGCGTAATTAAAATTTGCGACAGTAAAAAATTAATCTTTAAAAAATTTACTATAGAAAAGGCAATACCTGGCGTAATTAAAATTTCCGACAGTAAAAAATAATTTTTTGAAAAATTTCCTATAGAAAAGGCAATCCCTGTCGTAATTAAAATTTCCGACAGAAAAAAATAATTTTTTGAAAAATTTACTATAGAAAAGGCAATCCCTGACGTAATGAAAATTTGCGACAGTAAAAAATTAATTTTTGAAAAATTTACTATAGAAAAGGCAATCCCTGGCGTATTTAAAATTTCCGACAGAAAAAAATAATTTTTTGAAAAATTTATTATAGGAAAGGCAATCCCTGGCGTATTTAAAATTACCTACAGTAAAAATAATTTTTTGAGAAATTTACTATAGAAAAGGCAATCCCTGGCGTATTTAAAATTTCCGACAGTAAAAAATAATTTTTTGAAAAATTTCCTATAGAAAAGGCAATCCCGGTCGTAATTAAAATTTCCGACAGAAAAAAATAATTTTTTGAAAAATTTACTATAGAAAAGGCAATCCCTGGCGTATTTAAAATTTGCGACAGTAAAAATTAATTTTTTGAAAATTTACTATAGAAAAGGCAATCCCTGGCGTATTTAAAATTTGCGACAGTAAAAAATAATTTTTCGAAAAATTTCCTATAGAAAAGGCAATCCCTGGCGTAATGAAAATTTGCGACAGTAAAAAATAATTTTTTGAAAAATTTCCTATAGAAAAGGCAATCCCGGTCGTAATTAAAATTTCCAACAGAAAAAAATAATTTTTTGAAAAATTTACTATAGAAAAGGCAATCCCTGGCGTATTTAAAATTTGCGACAGTAAAAATTTATTTTTTGAAAAATTTACTATAGAAAAGGCAATCCCTGGCGTATTTAAAATTTGCGACAGTAAAAAATAATTTTTCGAAAAATTTCCTATAGAAAAGGCAATCCCTGGCGTAATGAAAATTGCGACAGTAAAAAATTAATTTTCGAAAAATTTACTATAGAAAAGGCAATCCCTGGCGTATTTAAAATTTCCGACAGAAAAAAATAATTTTTTGAAAAATTTACTATAGAAAGGCAATCCCTGGCGTAATTAAAATTTGCGACAGTAAAAAATAATTTTTTGAAAAATTTATTATAGGAAAGGCAATCCCTGGTGTAATTAAAATTTACGACAGTAAAAAATTATTTTTTGAAAAATTTACTATACAAGAGGCAATCCCTGGCGTAATTAAAATTTGCGACGGTAAAAAGTAATTTTTTTTAAAAATTTACTATAGAAAAGGCAATCCCTGGCGTAATGAAAAATTGCGACAGTAAAAAATTAATTTTTGAAAAATTTACTATAGAAAAGGCAATCCCTGGTGTATTTAAAATTTCCGACAGTAAAAAATAATTTTTTAAAAATTTACTGTAGAAAATGCAATCCATGGCGTAATTAAAATTTGCGACAGTAAAAAATTAATCTTTGAAAAATTTACTATTGAAAATGCAATCCCAGGCGTATTTAAAATTTCATACAGTAAAAACCAATTTTTTGAGAAATTTACTATAGAAAGGGGCAATCCCTGGCGTATTTAAAATTTGCGACAGTAAAAAATAATTTTTTTGAAAAATTTATTATAGAAAAGGCAATCCCAGGCGTATTTAAATTTCCTACAGTAAAAAATAATTTTTTGAGAAATTTACTATAGAAAAGGCAATCCCTGGCGTATTTAAAATTTGCGACAGTAAAAAATAAATTTTTGAAAAATTTCCTATAGAAAAGGCAATCCCTGGCGTAATTAAAATTTCCGACAGTAAAAAATAATTTTTTGAAAAATTTACTATAGAAAAGGCAATCCCTGGCGTAATTAAAATTTGCGACAGTAAAAAATTAATTTTTGATAAATTTACTATAGAAAAGGCAATACCTGGCGTAATTAAAATTTGCGACAGTAAAAATTTTTTTTTTTTTAATTTACTATAGAAAAGGCAATCCCTGGCGTAATTAAAATTTGCGACAGTAAAAAATATTTTTTTTTAAATTTACTATAGAAAAGGCAATCCCTGGCGTATTTAAAATTTGCGACAGTAAAAAATAATTTTTTGAGAAATTTACTATAGAAAAGGCAATCCCTGGTGTAATTAAAATTTGCGAAAGTAAAAAAATAATTTTTGATAAATTTACTATAGAAAAGGCAATACCTGGCGTAATTAAAATTTGCGACAGTAAAAAATTTTTTTTTTAAATTTACTATAGAAAAGGCAATCCCTGGCGTAATTAAAATTTGCGACAGTAAAAAATATATATTTTTTTAAATTTACTGTAGGAAAGGCAATCCCTGGCGTAATTAAAATTTGCGACAGTAAAAAATAATTTTTGAGAAATTTACTATAGAAAAGGCAATCCCTGGCGTAATTAAAATTTGCGACAGTAAAAAATTAATCTTTGAAAAATTTACTATAGAAAATGCAATCCCAGGCGTATTTAAAATTTCCTACAGTAAAAATTAATTTTTTGAGAAATTTACTATAGAAAAGGCAATCCCTGGCGTATTTAAAATTTGCGACAGTAAAAAATAATTTATTTAAAAATTTACTATAGAAATGGCAATCCCTGGCGTAATTAAAATTTCCGACAGTTAAAATTATTTTTTTTAAAATTTACTATAGAAAAGGCAATCCCTGGCGTATTTAAAATTTGCGACAGTAAAAAATTATTTATTTAAAAATTTACTATAGAAATGGCAATCCCTGGCGCAATTAAAATTTCCGACAGGTAAAATAATTTTTTTAAAAATTTACTATAGAAAAGGCAACCCCTGGCGTAATTAAAATTTGCGACAGTCAAAAATAATTTTTTTAAAAATTTACTATAGAAAAGGCAATCCCTGGCGTAATGAAATATTGCGACAGTAAAAAATTAATTTTTGAAAAATTTACTATAGAAAAGGCAATTCCTGGCGTATTTAAAATTTCCGACAGAAAAAAAAATAATTTTTTGAAAAATTTACTATAGAAAGGCAATCCCTGGCGTAATTAAAATTTGCGACAGTAAAAAATAATTTTTTGAAAAATTTATTATAGGAAAGGCAATCCCTGGCGTATTTCAAATTACCTACAGTAAAAATAATTTTTTGGGAAATTTACTATAGAAAAGGCAATCCCTGGCGTATTTAAAATTTGCGACAGTAAAAAATAAATTTTTGAAAAATTTCCTATAGGAAAAGGCAATCCCTGGCGTGATTAAAATTTCCGACAGTAAAAATTATTTCTTGAAAAATTTACTATAGAAAAGGCAATCCCTGGCGTAATTAAAATTTGCGACAGTAAAAAATTAATTTTTGATAAATTTACTATAGAAAAGGCAATACCTGGCGTAATTAAAATTTGCGACAGTAAAAATATTTTTTTTTTTAATTTACTATAGAAAAGGCAATCCCTGGCGTAATTAAAATTTGCGACAGTAAAAAATATTTTTTTTAAATTTACTATAGAAAAGGCAATCCCTGGCGTATTTAAAATTTGCGACAGTAAAAAATAATTTTTTGAGAAATTTACTATAGAAAAGGCAATCCCTGGTGTAATTAAAATTTGCGAAAGTAAAAAATTAATCTTTGAAAAATTTAATATTGAAAATGCAATCCCAGGCGTATTTAAAATTTCATACAGTAAAAACCAATTTTTTGAGAAATTTACTATAGAAAGGGCAATCCCTGGCGTATTTAAAATTTCCGACAGTAAAAAATAATTTTTTGAAAAATTTTCTATAGAAAAGGCAATCCCTGTCGTAATTAAAATTTCCGACAGAAAAAAAATAATTTTTTGAAAAATTTACTATAGAAAAGGCAATCCCTGGCGTAATTAAAATTTGCGACAGTAAAAAAATAATTTTGAAAAATTTACTATAGAAAAGGCAATCCCTGGCGTATTTAAAATTTCCGACAGTAAAAAAATAATTTTTTGAAAAATTTACTGTAGAAAATGCAATTCATGGCGTAATTAAAATTTGCGACAGTAAAAAATTAATCTTTGAAAAATTTACTATAGAAAAGGCAATACCTGGCATAATTAAAATTTCCGACAGTAAAAAATAATTTTTTGAAAAATTTCCTATAGAAAAGGCAATCCCTGTCTTAATTAAAATTTCCGACAGAAAAAAATAATTTTTTGAAAAATTTACTATAGAAATGGCAATCCCTGGCGTAATTAAAATTTCCGACAGTTAAAATTATTTTTTTAAAAATTTACTATAGAAAAGGCAATCCCTGGCGTATTTAAAATTTGCGACAGTAAAAAATTATTTATTTAAAAATTTACTATAGAAATGGCAATCCCTGGCGTAATTAAAATTTCCGACAGGTAAAATTATTTTTTTTAAAAATTTACTATAGAAAAGGCAACCCCGGGCGTAATTAAAATTTGCGACAGTAAAAAATAATTTTTTGAAAAATTTATTATAGGAAAGGCAATCCCTGGCGTATTTAAAATTACCTACAGTAAAAATAATTTTTTGAGAAATTTACTATAGAAAAGGCAATCCCTGGCGTATTTAAAATTTCCGACAGTAAAAAATAATTTTTTGAAAAATTTCCTATAGAAAAGTCAATCCCTGTCGTAATTAAAATTTCCGACAGAAAAAAATAATTTTTTGAAAAATTTATTATAGAAAAGGCAATCCCTGGCGTAATTAAAATTTGCGACAGTAAAAAAATAATTTTTGAAAAATTTACTATAGAAAAGGCAATCCCTGGCGTATTTAAAATTTCCGACAGTAAAAAAAATAATTTTTTGAAAAATTTACTGTAGAAAATGCAATTCATGGCGTAATTAAAATTTGCGACAGTAAAAAATTAATCTTTAAAAAATTTACTATAGAAAAGGCAATACCTGGCGTAATTAAAATTTCCGACAGTAAAAAATAATTTTTTGAAAAATTTCCTATAGAAAAGGCAATCCCTGTCGTAATTAAAATTTCCGACAGAAAAAAATAATTTTTTGAAAAATTTACTATAGAAAAGGCAATCCCTGACGTAATGAAAATTTGCGACAGTAAAAAATTAATTTTTGAAAAATTTACTATAGAAAAGGCAATCCCTGGCGTATTTAAAATTTCCGACAGAAAAAAATAATTTTTTGAAAAATTTATTATAGGAAAGGCAATCCCTGGCGTATTTAAAATTACCTACAGTAAAAATAATTTTTTGAGAAATTTACTATAGAAAAGGCAATCCCTGGCGTATTTAAAATTTCCGACAGTAAAAAATAATTTTTTGAAAAATTTCCTATAGAAAAGGCAATCCCGGTCGTAATTAAAATTTCCGACAGAAAAAAATAATTTTTTGAAAAATTTACTATAGAAAAGGCAATCCCTGGCGTATTTAAAATTTGCGACAGTAAAAATTTATTTTTTGAAAAATTTACTATAGAAAAGGCAATCCCTGGCGTATTTAAAATTTGCGACAGTAAAAAATAATTTTTCGAAAAATTTCCTATAGAAAAGGCAATCCCTGGCGTAATGAAAATTTGCGACAGTAAAAAATTAATTTTTGAAAAATTTACTATAGAAAAGGCAATCCCTGGCGTATTTAAAATTTCCGACAGAAAAAAATAATTTTTTGAAAAATTTACTATAGAAAGGCAATCCCTGGCGTAATTAAAATTTGCGACAGTAAAAAATAATTTTTTGAAAAATTTATTATAGGAAAGGCAATCCCTGGTGTAATTAAAATTTACGACAGTAAAAAATTATTTTTTGAAAAATTTACTATACAAGAGGCATCCCTGGCGTAATTAAAATTTGCGACGGTAAAAAGTAATTTTTTTTAAAAATTTACTATAGAAAAGGCAATCCCTGGCGTAATGAAAAATTGCGACAGTAAAAAATTAATTTTTGAAAAATTTACTATAGAAAAGGCAATCCCTGGTGTATTTAAAATTTCCGACAGTAAAAAATAATTTTTAAAAATTTACTGTAGAAAATGCAATCCATGGCGTAATTAAAATTTGCGACAGTAAAAAATTAATCTTTGAAAAATTTACTATTGAAAATGCAATCCCAGGCGTATTTAAAATTTCATACAGTAAAAACCAATTTTTTGAGAAATTTACTATAGAAAGGGCAATCCCTGGCGTATTTAAAATTTGCGACAGTAAAAAATAATTTTTTGAAAAATTTATTATAGAAAAGGCAATCCCAGGCGTATTTAAAATTTCCTACAGTAAAAAATAATTTTTTGAGAAATTTACTATAGAAAAGGCAATCCCTGGCGTATTTAAAATTTGCGACAGTAAAAAATAAATTTTTGAAAAATTTCCTATAGAAAAGGCAATCCCTGGCGTAATTAAAATTTCCGACAGTAAAAAATAATTTTTTGAAAAATTTACTATAGAAAAGGCAATCCCTGGCGTAATTAAAATTTGCGACAGTAAAAAATTAATTTTTGATAAATTTACTATAGAAAAGGCAATACCTGGCGTAATTAAAATTTGCGACAGTAAAAATATTTTTTTTTTTAATTTACTATAGAAAAGGCAATCCCTGGCGTAATTAAAATTTGCGACAGTAAAAAATATTTTTTTTTTAAATTTACTATAGAAAAGGCAATCCCTGGCGTATTTAAAATTTGCGACAGTAAAAAATAATTTTTTGAGAAATTTACTATAGAAAAGGCAATCCCTGGTGTAATTAAAATTTGCGAAAGTAAAAAATTAATTTTTGATAAATTTACTATAGAAAAGGCAATACCTGGCGTAATTAAAATTTGCGACAGTAAAATTTTTTTTTTTAAAATTTACTATAGAAAAGGCAATCCCTGGCGTAATTAAAATTTGCGACAGTAAAAAATATATATTTTTTTAAATTTACTGTAGGAAAGGCAATCCCTGGCGTAATTAAAATTTGCGACAGTAAAAAATAATTTTTTTGAGAAATTTACTATAGAAAAGGCAATCCCTGGCGTAATTAAAATTTGCGACAGTAAAAAATTAATCCTTGAAAAATTTACTATAGAAAATGCAATCCCAGGCGTAATTTAAAATTTCCTACAGTAAAAATTAATTTTTTGAGAAATTTACTATAGAAAAGGCAATCCCTGGCGTATTTAAAATTTGCGACAGTAAAAAATAATTTATTTAAAAATTTACTATAGAAATGGCAATCCCTGGCGTAATTAAAATTTCCGACAGTTAAAATTATTTTTTTTTAAATTTACTATAGAAAAGGCAATCCCTGGCGTATTTAAAATTTGCGACAGTAAAAAATTATTTATTTAAAAATTTACTATAGAAATGGCAATCCCTGGCGCAATTAAAATTTCCGACAGGTAAAATAATTTTTTTAAAAATTTACTATAGAAAAGGCAACCCCTGGCGTAATTAAAATTTGCGACAGTCAAAAATAATTTTTTTAAAAATTTACTATAGAAAAGGCAATCCCTGGCGTAATGAAAATTTGCGACAGTAAAAAATTAATTTTTGAAAAATTTACTATAGAAAAGGCAATTCCTGGCGTATTTAAAATTTCCGACAGAAAAAAAATAATTTTTTGAAAAATTTACTATAGAAAGGCAATCCCTGGCGTAATTAAAATTTGCGACAGTAAAAAATAATTTTTTGAAAAATTTATTATAGGAAAGGCAATCCCTGGCGTATTTCAAATTACCTACAGTAAAAGTAATTTTTTGAGAAATTTACTATAGAAAAGGCAATCCCTGGCGTATTTAAAATTTCCGACAGTAAAAAATAATTTTTTGAAAAATTTGCTATAGAAAAGGCAATCCCTGTCGTAATTAAAATTTCCGACAGAAAAAAAATAATTTTTTGAAAAATTTACTATAGAAAAGGCAATCCCTGGCGTAATTAAAATTTGCGACAGTAAAAAAATAATTTTTGAAAAATTTACTATAGAAAAGGCAATCCCTGGCGTATTTAAAATTTCCGACAGTAAAAAAATAATTTTTTGAAAAATTTACTGTAGAAAATGCAATTCATGGCGTAATTAAAATTTGCGACAGTAAAAAATTAATCTTTGAAAAATTTACTATAGAAAAGGCAATACCTGGCGTAATTAAAATTTCCGACAGTAAAAAATAATTTTTTGAAAAATTTCCTATAGAAAAGGCAATCCCTGTCTTAGTTAAAATTTCCGACAGAAAAAAATAATTTTTTGAAAAATTTACTATAGAAATGGCAATCCCTGGCGTAATTAAAATTTCCGACAGTTAAAATTATTTTTTTAAAAATTTACTATAGAAAAGGCAATCCCTGGCGTATTTAAAATTTGCGACAGTAAAAAATTATTTATTTAAAAATTTACTATAGAAATGGCAATCCCTGGCGTAATTAAAATTTCCGACAGGTAAAATTATTTTTTTAAAAATTTACTATAGAATAGGCAACCCCTGGCGTAATTAAAATTTGCGACAGTCAAAAATAATTTTTTTAAAAATTTACTATAGAAAAGGCAATCCCTGGCGTAATGAAAATTTGCGACAGTAAAAAATTAATTTTTGAAAAATTTACTATAGAAAAGGCAATTCCTGGCGTATTTAAAATTTCCGACAGAAAAAAAATAATTTTTTGAAAAATTTACTATAGAAAGGCAATCCCTGGCGTAATTAAAATTTGCGACAGTAAAAAATAATTTTTTGAAAAATTTATTATAGGAAAGGCAATCCCTGGCGTATTTAAAATTACCTACAGTAAAAATAATTTTTTGAGAAATTTACTATAGAAAAGGCAATCCCTGGCGTATTTAAAATTTCCGACAGTAAAAAATAATTTTTTGAAAAATTTCCTATAGAAAAGGCAATCCCTGTCGTAATTAAAATTTCCGACAGTATAAAAATAATTTTTTGAAAAATTTACTGTAGAAAATGCAATTCATGGCGTAATTAAAATTTGCGACAGTAAAAAATTAATCTTTGAAAAATTTACTATAGAAAAGGCAATACCTGGCGTAATTAAAATTTCCGACAGTAAAAAATAATTTTTTGAAAAATTTCCTATAGAAAAGGCAATCCCTGTCGTAATTAAAATTTCCGACAGAAAAAATAATTTTTTGAAAAATTTACTATAGAAAAGGCAATCCCTGGCGTAATGAAAATTTGCGACAGTAAAAAATTAATTTTTGAAAAATTTACTATAGAAAAGGCAATCCCTGGCGTATTTAAAATTTCCGACAGAAAAAAAATAATTTTTTGAAAAATTTACTATAGAAAGGCAATCCCTGGCGTAATTAAAATTTGCGACAGTAAAAAATAATTTTTTGAAAAATTTATTATTGGAAAGGCTATCCCTGGCGTATTTAAAATTACCTACAGTAAAAATAATTTTTTGAGAAATTTACTATAGAAAAGGCAATCCCTGGCGTGTTTAAAATTTCCGACAGTAAAAAATAATTTTTTGAAAAATTTCCTATAGAAAAGGCAATCCCTGTCGTAATTAAAATTTCCGACAGAAAAAAAATAATTTTTTGAAAAATTTACTATAGAAAAGGCAATCCCTGGCGTATTTAAAATTTGCGACAGTAAAAATTTATTTTTTGAAAAATTTACTATAGAAAAGGCAATCCCTGGCGTATTTAAAATTTGCGACAGTAAAAAATTAATTTTTGAAAAATTTACTATAGAAAAGGCAATCCCTGGCGTATTTAAAATTTCCGACAGAAAAAAATAATTTTTTGAAAAAATTACTATAGAAAGGCAATCCCTGGCGTAATTAAAATTTGCGACAGTAAAAAATAATTTTTTGAAAAATTTATTATAGGAAAGGCAATCCCTGGCGTATTTAAAATTACCTACAGTAAAAAATAATTTTTTGAAAAATTTATTATAGGAAAGGCAATCCCTGGCGTATTTAAAATTACCTACAGTAAAAATAATTTTTTGAGAAATTTACTATAGAAAAGGCAATCCCTGGCGTATTTAAAATTTCCGACAGTAAAAAATAATTTTTTGAAAAATTTCCTATAGAAAAGGCAATCCCTGTCGTAATTAAATTTTCCGACAGAAAAAAATAATTTTTTAAAAAATTTACTATAGAAAAGGCAATCCCTGGCGTAATTAAAATTTGCGACAGTAAAAAAATAATTTTTGAAAAATTTACTATAGAAAAGGCAATCCCTGGCGTATTTAAAATTTCCGACAGTAAAAAAATAATTTTTTGAAAAATTTACTGTAGAAAATGTAATTCATGGCGTAATTAAAATTTGCGACAGTAAAAAATTAATCTTTGAAAAATTTACTATAGAAAAGGCAATACCTGGCGTAATTAAAATTTCCGACAGTAAAAAATAATTTTTTGAAAAATTTCCTATAGAAAGGCAATCCCTGTCGTAATTAAAATTTCCGACAGAAAAAAATAATTTTTTGAAAAATTTACTATAGAAAAGGCAATCCCTGGCGTAATGAAAATTTGCGACAGTAAAAAATTAATTTTTGAAAAATTTACTATAGAAAAGGCAATCCCTGGCGTATTTAAAATTTCCGACAGAAAAAAAATAATTTTTTGAAAAATTTACTATAGAAAGGCAATCCCTGGCGTAATTAAAATTTGCGACAGTAAAAAATAATTTTTTGAAAAATTTATTATAGGAAAGGCAATCCCTGGCGTATTTAAAATTACCTACAGTAAAAATAATTTTTTGAGAAATTTACTATAGAAAAGGCAATCCCTGGCGTATTTAAAATTTCCGACAGTAAAAAATAATTTTTTGAAAAATTTCCTATAGAAAAGGCAATCCCTGTCGTAATTAAAATTTCCGACAGAAAAAAATAATTTTTTGAAAAATTTACTATAGAAAAGGCAATCCCTGGCGTATTTAAAATTTGCGACAGTAAAAATTTATTTTTTGAAAAATTTACTATAGAAAAGGAAATCCCTGGCGTATTTAAAATTTGCGACAGTAAAAAATAATTTTTCGAAAAATTTCCTATAGAAAAGGCAATCCCTGGCGTAATGAAAATTTGCGACAGTAAAAAATTAATTTTTGAAAAATTTACTATAAAAAGGCAATCCCTGGCGTATTTAAAATTTCCGACAGAAAAAAATAATTTTTTGAAAAATTTACTATAGAAAGGCAATCCCTGGCGTAATTAAAATTTGCGACAGTAAAAAATAATTTTTTGAAAAATTTATTATAGGAAAGGCAATCCCTGGCGTATTTAAAATTACCTACAGTAAAAAATAATTTTTTGAGAAATTTACTATAGAAAAGGCAATCCCTGGCGTATTTAAAATTTCCGACAGTAAAAAATAATTTTTTGAGAAATTTACTATAGAAAAGGCAATCCCTGGCGTATTTAAAATTCCGACAGTAAAAAATAATTTTTTGAAAAATTTCTTATAGAAAAGGCAATCCCTGGCGTAATTAAAATTTGCGACAGTAAAAAATTAATTTTTGAAAAATTTACCATAGAAAAGGCAATTCATGGCGTAATTAAAATTTGCGACAGCAAAAATTTATTTTTTGAAAAATTTACTATAGAAAAGGCAATACATGGCGTAATTAAAATTTTCGACAGAAAAAATTTACTATAGAAAAGGCAATCCCTGGCGTATTTAAAATTTGCGACAGTAAAAAGTTATTTTTTGAAAAATTTACTATAGAAGGGCAATCCCTGGCGAATTTAAAATTTGCGACAGTAAAAAATAAATTTTTGAAAAATTTACTATAGAAAAGGCAATCCTTGGCGTAATTAAAATTTGCGACAGTAAAAAATTATTTTTTGAAAAATTTACTATAGAAAAGGCAATCCCTGGCGTAATTAAAATTTACGACAGTAAAAAATTAATTCTTGAAAAATTTACTATAGAAAAAGCAATCCCTGGCGCAATTAAAATTTCCGACAGTAAAAAATTATTTTTTTAAAAATTTACTATAGAAAAGCCAATCTCTGGCGTATTTAAAATTTGCGACAGTAAAAAATTAATTTTTGAAAAATTTACTATAGAGAAGGCAATCTCTGGCGTAATTAAAATTTGCGACAGTAAAAAATAATTTTTTGATAAATTTACTATAGAGAAGGCAATCCCTGGCGTAATTAAAATTTGCGACAGTAAAAAATAATTTTTTGAGAAATTTACTATTGAAAAGGCAATCCCTGGCGTAATTAAAATTTGCGACAGTAAAAAATTAATCTTTGAAAAATTTACCATAGAAAATGCAATCCCAGGCGTATTTAAAATTTCCTACAGTAAAAAATAATTTTTTGAGAAATTTACTATAGAAAAGGCAATCCCTGGCGTATTTAAAATTTGCGACAGTAAAAAATAATTTTTTGAAAAATTTATTATAGGAAAGGCAATCCCAGGCGTATTTAAAATTTCCTACAGTAAAAAATAATTTTTTGAGAAATTTACTATAGAAAAGGCAATCCCTGGCGTATTTAAAATTTCCGCCAGTAAAAAATAATTTTTTGAAAAATTTCCTATAGAAAAGGCAATCCCTGGCGTAATTAAAATTTCCGACAGTAAAAAATAATTTTTTGAAAAATTTACTATAGAAAAGGCAATCCTTGGCGTAATTAAAATTTGCGACAGTAAAAAATTAATTTTTGATAAATTTACTATAGAAAAGGCAATCCCTGGCGTATTTAAAATTTCCGACAGTAAAAAATAATTTTTTGAAAAATTTACTGTAGAAAATGCAATCCATGGCGTAATTAAAATTTGCGACACTAGAAAATTAATCTTTGAAAAATTTACTATAGAAAAGGCAATACCTGGCGTAATTAAAATTTGCGACAGTAAAAAATATTTTTTTTTAAAATGTACTATAGAAAAGGCAATCCCTGGCGTAATTAAAATTTGCGACAGTAAAAAAAATTTTTTTTTTAAATTTACTGTAGAAAAAGCAATCCCTGGCGTAATTAAAATTTGCGACAGTAAAAAATAATTTTTTGAAAAATTTATTATAGTAAAGGCAATCCCTGGCGTATTTAAAATTTCCTACAGTAAAAAATAATTTTTTGAGAAATTTACTATAGAAAAGGCAATCCCTGGCGTATTTAAAATTTCCGACAGTAAAAAATAATTTTTTGAAAAATTTCCTATGGAAAAGGCAATCCCTGGCGTAATTAAAATTTCCGACAGTAAAAAATTAATTTTTGAAAAATTTACTATAGAAAGGCAATCCCTGGCGTATTTACAATTTCCGACTGTAAAAAATTAATTTTTGAAAAATTTACTATAGAAAAGGCAATCCCTGGCGTAATTAAAATTTCCGACAGTAAAAAATTATTTTTTTAAAAATTTACTATAGAAAAGCCAATCTCTGGCTTATTTAAAATTTGCGACAGTAAAAAATTAATTTTTGAAAAACTTACTATAGAAAAGGCAATCCATGGCGTAATTAAAATTTGCGACAGTAAAAAATAATTTTTTGAAAAATTTACTATAGAAAAGGCGTATTTAAAATTTGCGACAGGAAAAATTTATTTTTTGAAAAATTTACTATAGAAAAGGCAAACCCTGGCGTATTTAAAATTTGCGACAATATAAAATTAATTTTTGAAAAATTTACTATAGAAAAGGCAATCCTTGGCGTAATTAAAATTTGCGACAGTAAAAATTTATTTTTTGAAAAATTTACTATAGAAAAGGCAAACCCTGGCGTATTTAAAATTTACGACAGTAAAAAATTAATTCTTGAAAAATTTACTATAGAAAAAGCAATCCCTGGCGCAATTAAAATTTCCGACAGTAAAAAATTATTTTTTTAAAAATTTACTATAGAAAAGCCAATCTCTGGCGTATTTAAAATTTGCGACAATAAAAAATTAATTTTTGAAAAATTTACTATAGAAAAGGCAATCCCGGGCGTAATTTAAATTTGCGACAGTAAAAAATGATTTTTGAAAAATTTACAATAGAAAAGGCAATCCCTGGCGTAATTAAAATTTGCGACAGTAAAAAATTAATTTTTGAAAAATTTACTATAGAAAAGGCAATCCTTGGCGTAATTAAAATTTGCGACAGTAAAAAATTATTTTTTGAAAAATTTACTATAGAAAAGGCAATCCCTGGCGTAATTAAAATTTACGACAGTAAAAAATTAATTCTTGAAAAATTTACTATAGAAAAAGCAATCCCTGGCGCAATTAAAATTTCCGACAGTAAAAAATTATTTTTTTAAAAATTTACTATAGAAAAGCCAATCTCTGGCGTATTTAAAATTTGCGACAGTAAAAAATATTTTTTTTTTTTAATTTACTGTAGAAAAGGCAATCCCTGGCGTAATTAAAATTTGCGGCAGTAAAAAATAATTTTTTGAGAAATATACTATAGAAAAGGCAATCCCTGGCGTAATTAAAATTTGCGACAGTAAAAAATTAATTTTTGATAAATTTACTATAGAAAAGGCAATACCTGGCGTAATTAAAATTTGCGACAGTAAAAATATTTTTTTTTAATTTACTATAGAAAAGGCAATCCCTGGCGTAATTAAAATTTGCGACAGAAAAAAATATTTTTGTTTTTAAATTTACTGTAGAAAAGGCAATCCCTGGCGTAATTAAAATTTGCGACAGTAAAAAATAATTTTTTGAGAAATTTACTATAGAAAAGGCAATCCCTGGCGTAATTAAAATTTGCGACAGTAAAAAATTAATCTTTGAAAAATTTACTATAGAAAATGCAATCCCAGGCGTATTTAAAATTTCCTACAGTAAAATATAATTTTTTGAGAAATTTACTATAGAAAAGGCAATTCCTGGCGTATTTAAAATTTGCGACAGTAAAAAATAATTTTTTGAAAAATTTATTATAGGAAAGGCAATCCCAGGCGTATTTAAAATTTCCTACAGTAAAAAATAATTTTTTGAGAAATTTACTATAGAAAAGGCAATCCCTGGCGTATTTAAAATTTGCGACAGTAAAAAATAAATTTTTGAAAAATTTCCTATAGAAAAGGCAATCCCTGGCGTAATTAAAATTTCCGACAGTAAAAAATAATTTTTTGAAAAATTTACTATAGAAAAGGCAATCCCTGGCGTAATTAAAATTTGCGACAGTAAAAAATTAATTTTTGATAAATTTACTATAGAAAAGGCAATACCTGGCGTAATTAAAATTTGCGACAGTAAAAATATTTTTTTTTTAAATTTACTATAGAAAAGGCAATCCCTAGCGTAATTAAAATTTGCGACAGTAAAAAATATTTTTTTTTTAAATTTACTGTAGAAAAGGCAATCCCTGGCGTAATTAAAATTTGCGACAGTAAAAAATAATTTTTTGATAAATTTACTATAGAAAAGTCAATCCCTGGCGTATTTAAAATTTCCGACAGTAAAAAATAATTTTTTGAAAAATTTCCTATAGAAAAGGCAATCCCTGGCGGAATTAAAATTTCCGACAGTAAAAAATAATTTTTTGAAAAATTTACTATAGAAAAGGCAATCCTTGGCGTAATTAAAATTTGCGACAGTAAAAAATTAATTTTTGATAAATTTACTATAGAAAAGGCAATCCCTGGCATATTTAAAATTTTCCGACAGTAAAAAATAATTTTTTGAAAAATTTACTGTAGAAAATGCAATCCATGGCGTAATTAAAATTTGCGACACTAAAAAATTAATCTTTGAAAAATTTACTATAGAAAAGGCAATACCTGGCGTAATTAAAATTTGCGACAGTAAAAAATATTTTTTTTTAAATGTACTATAGAAAAGGCAATCCCTGGCGTAATTAAAATTTGCGACAGTAAAAAATATTTTTTTTTTTTAATTTACTGTAGAAAAGGCAATCCCTGGCGTAATTAAAATTTGCGACAGTAAAAAATAATTTTTTGAAAAATTTATTATAGTAAAGGCAATCCCTGGCGTATTTAAAATTTCCTACAGTAAAAAATAATTTTTTGAGAAATTTACTATAGAAAAGGCAATCCCTGGCGTAATTAAAATTTGCGACAGTAAAAAATTAACTTTTGAAAAATTTACTATAGAAAGGCAATCCCTGGCGTATTTACAATTTCCGACTGTAAAAAATTAATTTTTGAAAAATTTACTATAGAAAAGGCAATCCCTGGCGTAATTAAAATTTCCGACAGTAAAAAATTATTTTTTTAAAAATTTACTATAGAAAAGCCAATCTCTGGATTATTTAAAATTTGCGACAGTAAAAAATTAATTTTTGAAAAATTTACTATAGAAAAGGCAATCCATGGCGTAATTAAAATTTGCGATAGTAAAAAATAATTTTTTGAAAAATTTACTATAGAAAAGGCGTATTTAAAATATGCGACAGGAAAACTCTATTTTTTGAAAAATTTACTATAGAAAAGGCAAACCCTGGCGTATTTAAAATTTGCGACAATATAAAATTAATTTTTGAATAATTTACTATAGAAAAGGCAATCCCTGGCGTAATTAAAACTTACGACAGTCAAAAATTATTTTTTGAAAAATTTACTATAGAAAGGGAATCCCTGGCGTAATTAAAATTTTCGACAGAAAAAATTTACTATAGAAAAGGCAATCCCTGGCGTATTTAAAATTTGCGACAGTAAAAATTTATTTTTTGAAAAATTTACTATAGAAAGACAATCCCTGGCGAATTTAAAATTTGCGACAGTAAAAAATTAATTTTTGCAAAATTTACTATAGCAAAGGCAATCCCGGGCGTAATTAAAATTTGCGACAGTAAAAAATTATTTTTTGAAAAATTTACAATAGAAAAGGCAATCCCTGGCGTAATTAAAATTTGCGACAGTAAAAAATTAATTTTTGAAAAATTTACTATAGAAAAGGCAATCCCTGGCGTAATTAAAATTTGCGACAGTAAAAAGTTATTTTTTGAAAAATTTACTATAGAAAAGGCAATCCCTGACGTAATTAAAATTTACGACAGTAAAAAATTAATTCTTGAAAAATTTACTATAGAAAAAGCAATCCCTGGCGTAATTAAAATTTCCGACAGTAAAAAATTATTTTTTTAAAAATTTACTATAGAAAAGCCAATATCTGGCGTATTTAAAATTTGCGACAGTAAAAAACTAATTTTTGAAAAATTTACTATAGAAAAGGCAATCCCTGGCGTAATTAAAATTTGCGACAGTAAAAAATTATTTTTTTAAAAATTTACTATAGAGAAGGCAATCCCTGGCGTATTTAAAATTTCCGACAGTAAAAAATAATTTTTTGAAAAATTCACTGAAGAAAATGCAATCCATGGCGTAATTAAAATTTGCGACAGTAAAAAATTAATCTTTGAAAAATTTACTATAGAAAATGCAATCCCAGGCGTATTTAAAATTTCCTACAGTAAAAAATAATTTTTTGAGAAATTTACTATAGAAAAGGCAATCCCTGGCGTATTTAAAATTTGCGACCGTAAAAAATAATTTTTTGAAAAATTTATTATAGAAAAGGCAATCCCAGGCGTATTTAAAATTTCCTACAGTAAAAAAAAATTTTTTGAGAAATTTACTATAGAAAAGGCAATCCCTGGCGTATTTAAAATTTGCGACAGTAAAAAATAAATTTCTGAAAAATTTCCTATAGAAAAGGCAATCCCTGGCGTAATTAAAATTTGCGACAGTAAAAAATTAATTTTTGATAAATTAACTATAGAAAAGGCAATACCTGGCGTAATTAAAATTTGCGACAGTAAAAATATTTTTTTTTTAAATTTACTATAGAAAAGTCAATCCCTGGCGTAATTAAAATTTGAGACAGTAAAAAATTTTTTTTTTTAAATTTACTGTAGAAAAGGCAATCCCTCTCGTAATTAAAATATGCGGCAGTAAAAAATAATTTTTTGAGAAACTTACTATAGAAAAGGCAATCCCTTGCGTAATTAAAATTTGCGACAGTAAAAAATTAATTTTTGATAAATTTACTATAGAAAAGGCAATACCTGGCGTAATTAAAATTTGCGAAAGTAAAAATATTTTTTTTTAAAATTTACTATAGAAAAGGCAATCCCTGGCGTAATTAAAATTTGCGACAGTAAAAAATATTTTTTTTTTAAATTTACTGTAGAAAAGGCAATCCCTGGCGTAATTAAAATTTGCGACAGTAAAAAATAATTTTTTGAGAAATTTACTATAGAAAAGGCAATCCCTAGCGTAATTAAAATTTGCCACAGTAAAAAATTAATCTTTGAAAAATTTACTATAGAAAATACAATCCCAGGCGTGTTTAAAATTTCCTACAGTAAAAAATAATTTTTTGAGAAATTTACTATAGAAAAGGCAATCCCTGGCGTATTTAAAATTTGCGACAGTAAAAAATAATTTTTTGAAAAATTTATTATAGAAAAGGCAATCCCAGGCGTATTTAAAATTTCCTACAGTAAAAAATAATTTTTTGAGAAATTTACTATAGAAAAGGCAATCCCTGGCGTAATAAAAATTTCCGACAGTAAAAAATAATTTTTTGAAAAATTTACTATAGAAAACGCAATCCCTGGCGTAGTTAAAATTTCCGAAAGTAAAAAATAATTTTTTGAAAAATTTACTATAGAAAACGCTATCCCTGGCGTAATTAAAATTTGCGACAGTAAAAAATTAATTTTTGATAAATTTACTATAGAAAAGGCAATCCCTGGCGTATTTAAAATTTCCGACAGTAAAAAATAATTTTTTGAAAAATTTACTGTAGAAAAGGCAATCCCTGGCGTAATTAAAATTTGCGACAGTAAAAAAAATTTTTTTGAGAAATTTACTATAGAAAAGGCAATCCCTGGCGTATTTAAAATTTCCGACAGTAAAAAATAATTTTTTGAAATATTTCCTATAGAAAAGGCAATCCCTGGCGTAATTAAAATTTCCGACAGTAAAAAATAATTTTTTGAAAAATTTACTATAGAAAACGCAATCCCTGGCGTAATTAAAATTTGCGACAGTAAAAAATTAATTTTTGATAAATTTACTATAGAAAAGGCAATCCCTGGCGTATTTAAAATTTCCTACAGTAAAAAATAATTTTTTGAAAAATTTACTGTAGAAAAGTCAATCCCTGGCGTAATTAAAATTTGCGACAGTAAAAAATTTTTTTTTTTAAATTTACTGTAGAAAAGGCAATCCCTGGCGTAATTAAAATATGCGGCAGTAAAAAATAATTTTTTGAGAAATTTACTATAGAAAAGGCAATCCCTGACGTAATTAAAATTTGCGACAGTAAAAAATTAATTTTTGATAAATTTACTATAGAAAAGGCAATACCTGGCGTAATTAAAATTTGCGAAAGTAAAAATATTTTTTTTTTAAAATTTACTATAGAAAAGGCAATCCCTGGCGTATTTAAAATTTCCGACAGTAAAAAAAAATTTTTTGAAAAATTTCCTATAGAAAAGGCAATCCCTGGCGTAATTCAAATTTGCGACAGTAAAAAATTAATTTTTGAAAAATTTACTATAGAAAGGCAATCCCTGGCGTATTTAAAATTTCGGACTGTAAAAAATTAATTTTTGAAAAATTTACTATAGAAAAGGCAATCTCTGGCGTAATTAAAATTTCCGACAGAAAAAAATTATTTTTTTAAAAATTTACTATAGAAAAGCCAATCTCTGGCTTATTTAAAATTTGCGACAGTAAAAAATTAATTTTTGAAAAATTTACTATAGAAAAGGCAATCCATGGCGTAATTAAAATTTGCGACAGTAAAAAAATAATTTTTTGAAAAATTTACTATAGAAAAGGCGTGTTTAAACTTTGCGACAGTAAAAATTTATTTTTTGAAAAATTTACTATAGAAAAGGCAAACCCTGGCGTATTTAAAATTTGCGACAGTATAAAATTAATTTTTGAAAAATTTACTATAGAAAAGGCAACCCTGGCGTAATAAAAACTTACGACAGGCAAAAATTATTTTTTGAAAAATTTAGTATAGAAAAGGCAATCCCTGGCGTAATTAAAATTTGCGACAGTAAAAAATAATTTTTTGAAAAATTTACTATAGAAAAGGCAATCCCTGACGTAATTAAAATTTGCGACAGTAAAAAATTAATTTTTGAAAAATTTAGTATAGAAAAGGCAATCCCTGGCGTAATTAAAATTTGCGACATTAAAAAATTATTTTTTGGAAAATTTACTATAGAAAAGGCAATCCCTGACGTAATTAAAATTTGCGACAGTAAAAAACTAATTTTTGAAAAATTTACTATAGAAAAGGCAATCCCTGGCGTAATTAAAATTTGCGACGGTAAGAAATTATTTTTTTAAAAATTTACAATATAAAAGGCAATCCCTGGCGTAATTAAAATTTCCGACAGTAAAAATTAATTTTTGAGAAATTTACTATAAAAGACAATCCCTGGCGTAATTAAAATTTGCGACAGTAAAAAATACATTGTTGAAAAATTTACTATAGAAAAGGCAATCCCTGGCGTAATTAAAATTTCCGACAGTAAAAAATTTACTATAGAAAAGCCAATCTCTGGCGTATTTAAAATTTGCAGCAGTAAAAAATTAATTTTTGAAAAATTTACTATAAAAAAGGCAATCCATGGCGTAATTAAAATTTTCGACAGTAAAAATTTATTTTTTAAAAAATGTACTATAGAAAAGGCAATCCCTGGCGTATTTAAAATTTGCGACAGTAAAAAATTAATTTTTGAATAATTTACTATAGAAAAGGCAATCCCTGGCGTATTTAAAATTTCCGACAGTAAAAAATAATTTTTTGAAAAATTTCCTATAGAAAAGGCAATCCCTGGCGTAATTAAAATTTCCGACAGTAAAAAATAATTTTTTGAAAAATTTACTATAGAAAAGGCAATCCCTGGCGTAATTAAAATTTGCGACAATAAAAAAATAATTTTTGAGAAATTTACTATAGAAAAGGCAATCCCTGGCGTATTTAAAATTTCCGACAGTAAAAAATAATTCTTTGAAAAATTTACTGTAGAAAATGCAATCCATGGCGTAATTAAAATTTGCAACACTAAAAAATTAATCTTTGAAAAATTTACTATAGAAAAGGCAAAACCTGGCGTAATTAAAATTTGCGACAGTAAAAAATATTTTTTTTTTAAATTTACTATAGAAAAGGCAATCCCTGGCGTAATTAAAATTTGCGACGGTAAAAAATTATTTTTTTAAAAATTTACAATAGAAAAGGCAATCCCTGGCGTAATTAAAATTTCCGACAGTAAAAATTAATTTTTGAAAAATTTACTATATAAAAGGCAATCCCTGGCGTAATTAAAATTTGCGACGGTAAAAAACTATTTTTTAAAAAATTTACAATAGAAAAGGCAATCCCTGGCGTAATTAAAATTTCCGACAGTAAAAATTAATTTTTGAGAAATTTACTATAAAAAGACAATCCCTGGCGTAATTAAAATTTGCGACAGTAAAAAATTCATTGTTGAAAAATTTACTATAGAAAAGGCAATCCCTGGCGTAATTAAAATTTCCGACAGTAAAAAATTTACTATAGAAAAGCCAATCTCTGGCGTATTTAAAATTTGCGGCAGTAAAAAATTAATTTTTGAATAATTTACTATAGAAAAGGCAATCCCTGGCGTATTTAAAATTTCCGACAGTAAAAAATTAATTTTTGATAAATTAACTATAGAAAAGGCAATACCTGGCGTAATTAAAATTTGCGACAGTAAAAATATTTTTTTTTTTAAATTTACTATAGAAAGTCAATCCCTGGCGTAATTAAAATTTGCGACAGTAAAAAATATTTTTTTTTTTAAATTTACTGTAGAAAAGGCAATCCCTGGCGTAATTAAAATTTGCGGCAATAAAAAATAATTTTTTGAGAAATTTACTATAGAAAAGGCAATCCCTGGCGTAATTAAAATTTGCGACAGTAAAAAATTAATCTTTGAAAAATTTACTATAGAAAATGCAATCCCAGGCGTATTTAAAATTTCCTACAGTAAAAAATAATTTTTTGAGAAATTTACTATAGAAAAGGCAATCCCTGGCGTATTTAAAATTTGCGACAGTAAAAAATAATTTTTTGAAAAATTTATTATAGAAGAGGCAATCCCAGGCGTATTTAAAATTTCCTACAGTAAAAAATAATTTTTTGAGAAATTTACTATAGAAAAGGCAATCCCTGGCGTATTTAAAATTTGCGCCAGTAAAAAATAAATTTTTGAAAAATTTCCTATAGAAAAGGCAATCACTGGCGTAATTAAAATTTGCGACAGTAAAAAATTAATTTTTGATAAATTAACTATAGAAAAGGCAATAACTGGCGTAATTAAAATTTGCGACAGTAAAAATATTTTTTTTTAAATTTACTATAGAAAAGTCAATCCCTGGCGTAATTAAAATTTGCGACAGTAAAAAATATTTTTTTTTTAAATTTACTGTAGAAAAGGCAATCCCTGGCGTAATTAAAATTTGCGGCAGTAAAAAATAATTTTTTGAGAAATTTACTATAGAAAAGGCAATCCCTGGCGTAATTAAAATTTGCGACAGTAAAAAATTAATTTTTGATAAATTTACTATAGAAAAGGCAATACCTGGCGTAATTAAAATTTGCGAAAGTAAAAATTTTTTTTTTTAAATTTACTATAGAAAAGGCAATCCCTGGCGTAATTAAAATTTGCGACAGTAAAAACTATTTTTTTTTAAATTTACTGTAGAAAAGGCAATCCCTGGCGTAATTAAAATTTGCGACAGTAAAAAATAATTTTTTGAGAAATTTACTATAGAAAAGGCAATCCCTGGCGTAATTAAAATTTGCGACAGTAAAAAATTAATCTTTGAAAAATTTACTATAGAAAATGCAATCCCAGGCGTATTTAAAATTTCCTACAGTAAAAAATAATTTTTTGAGAAATTTACTATAGAAAAGGCAATCCCTGGCGTATTTAAAATTTGCGACAGTAAAAAATAATTTTTTGAAAAATTTATTATAGAAAAGGCAATCCCAGGCGTATTTAAAATTTCCTACAGTAAAAAAATTTTTTTGAGAAATTTACTATAGAAAAGGCAATCCCTGGCGTAATTAAAATTTCCGACAGTAAAAAATAATTTTTTGAAAAATTTACTATAGAAAACGCAATCCCTGGCGTAATTAAAATTTCCGACAGTAAAAAATAATTTTTTGAAAAATTTACTATAGAAAACGCAATCCCTGGCGTAATTAAAATTTGCGACAGTAAAAAATTAATTTTTGATAAATTTACTATAGAAAAGGCAATCCCTGGCGTATTTAAAATTTCCGACAGTAAAAAATAATTTTTTGAAAAATTTACTGTAGAAAAGGCAATCCCTGGCGTAATTAAAATTTGCGACAGTAAAAAATAATTTTTTGAGAAATTTACTATAGAAAAGGCAATCCCTGGCGTTTTTAAAATTTCCGACAGTAAAAAATAATTTTTTGAAAAATTTCCTATAGAAAAGGCAATCCCTGGCGTAATTAAAATTTCCGACAGTAAAAAATAATTTTTTGAAAAATTTACTATAGAAAACGCAATCCCTGGCGTAATTAAAAT
The DNA here is from genome assembly GCA_963930735.1 of Dioctria linearis. NCBI lineage: Eukaryota > Metazoa > Arthropoda > Insecta > Diptera > Asilidae > Dioctria > Dioctria linearis. The sequence goes on from CAWVNZ010001249.1 coordinate 136,752, forward strand.
TTGCGACAGTAAAAAATTAATTTTTGATAAATTTACTATAGAAAAGGCAATCCCTGGCGTATTTGAAATTTCCGACAGTAAAAAATAACTTTTTGAAAAATTTACTGTAGAAAATGCAATCCATGGCGTAATTAAAATTTGCGACACTAAAAAATTAATCTTTGAAAAATTTACTATAGAAAAGGCAATACCTGGCGTAATTAAAATTTGCGACAGTAAAAAATATTTTTTTTTAAATTTACTATAGAAAAGGCAATCCCTGGCGTAATTAAAATTTGCGACAGTAAAAAATATTTTTTTTTTTAAATATACTGTAGAAAAGGCAATCCCTGGCGTAATTAAAATTTGCGACAGTAAAAAATAATTTTTTGAAAAATTTATTATAGAAAAGGCAATCCCTGGCGTATTTAAAATTTCCTACAGTAAAAAATAATTTTTTGAGAAATTTACTATAGAAAAGGCAATCCCTGGCGTATTTAAAATTTCCGACAGTAAAAAATAATTTTTTGAAAAATTTCCTATAGAAAAGGCAATCCCTGGCGTAATTAAAATTTGCGACAGTAAAAAATTAATTTTTGAAAAATTTACTATAGAAAGGCAATCCCTGGCCTATTTAAAATTTCGGACTGTAAAAAATTAATTTTTGAAAAATTTACTATAGAAAAGGCAATCCCTGGCGTAATTAAAATTTCCGACAGTAAAAAATAATTTTTTTAAAAATTTACTATACAAAAGCCAATCTCTGGCTTATTTAAAATTTGCGACAGTAAAAAATTAATTTTTGAAAAATTTACTATAGAAAAGGCAATCCATGGCGTAATTAAAATTTGCGACAGTAAAAAAATAATTTTTTGAAAAATTTACTATAGAAAAGGCGTATTTAAACTTTGCGACAGTAAAAATTTAGTTTTTGAAAAATTTACTATAGAAAAGGCAAACCCTGGCGTATTTAAAATTTGCGGCAGTATAAAATTAATGTTTGAAAAATTTACTATAGAAAAGGCAATCCCTGGCGTAATTAAAACTTACGACAGGTAAAAATTATTTTTTGAAAAATTTACTATAGAAAAGGCAATCCCTGGCGTAATTAAAATTTGCGACAGTAAAAAATAATTTTTTGAAAAATTTACTATAGAAAAGGCAATCCCTGGCGTAATTAAAATTTGCGACAGTAAAAAATTAATTATTGAAAAATTTACTATAGAAAAGGCAATCCCTGGCGTATTTAAAATATCCGACAGTAAAAAATAATTTTTTGAAAAATTTACTATAGAAAAGGCAATCCCTGGCGTAATTAAAACTTGCGACAGTAAAAAATTATGTTTTGAAAAATTTACTATTGAAAAGGCAATCCCTGGCGTATTTAAAATTTCCGACAGTAAATAATAATTTTTTGAAAATTTACTATAGAAAATGCAATCCCTGGCGTAATTAAAATTTGCGACAGTAAAAAATTAATTTTTGATAAATTTACTATAGAAAAGGCAATCCCTGGCGTATTTAAAATTTCCGACAGTAAAAAATAATTTTTTGAAAAATTTACTGTAGAAAAGGCAATCCCTGGCGTAATTAAAATTTGCGACAGTAAAAAATAATTTTTTGAGAAATTTACTATAGAAAAGGCAATCCCTGGCGTTTTTAAAATTTCCGACAGTAAAAAATAATTTTTTGAAAAATTTCCTATAGAAAAGGCAATCCCTGGCGTAATTAAAATTTCCGACAGTAAAAAATAATTTTTTGAAAAATTTACTATAGAAAACGCAATCCCTGGCGTAATTAAAATTTGCGACAGTAAAAAATTAATTTTTGATAAATTTACTATAGAAAAGGCAATCCCTGGCGTATTTGAAATTTCCGACAGTAAAAAATAACTTTTTGAAAAATTTACTGTAGAAAATGCAATCCATGGCGTAATTAAAATTTGCGACACTAAAAAATTAATCTTTGAAAAATTTACTATAGAAAAGGCAATACCTGGCGTAATTAAAATTTGCGACAGTAAAAAATATTTTTTTTTAAATTTACTATAGAAAAGGCAATCCCTGGCGTAATTAAAATTTGCGACAGTAAAAAATATTTTTTTTTTAAATATACTGTAGAAAAGGCAATCCCTGGCGTAATTAAAATTTGCGACAGTAAAAAATAATTTTTTGAAAAATTTATTATAGAAAAGGCAATCCCTGGCGTATTTAAAATTTCCTACAGTAAAAAATAATTTTTTGAGAAATTTACTATAGAAAAGGCAATCCCTGGCGTATTTAAAATTTCCGACAGTAAAAAATAATTTTTTGAAAAATTTCCTATAGAAAAGGCAATCCCTGGCGTAATTAAAATTTGCGACAGTAAAAAATTAATTTTTGAAAAATTTACTATAGAAAGGCAATCCCTGGCCTATTTAAAATTTCGGACTGTAAAAAATTAATTTTTGAAAAATTTACTATAGAAAAGGCAATCCCTGGCGTAATTAAAATTTCCGACAGTAAAAAATAATTTTTTTAAAAATTTACTATAGAAAAGCCAATCTCTGGCTTATTTAAAATTTGCGACAGTAAAAAATTAATTTTTGAAAAATTTACTATAGAAAAGGCAATCCATGGCGTAATTAAAATTTGCGACAGTAAAAAAATAATTTTTTGAAAAATTTACTATAGAAAAGGCGTATTTAAACTTTGCGACAGTAAAAATTTAGTTTTTGAAAAATTTACTATAGAAAAGGCAAACCCTGGCGTATTTAAAATTTGCGGCAGTATAAAATTAATGTTTGAAAAATTTACTATAGAAAAGGCAATCCCTGGCGTAATTAAAACTTACGACAGGTAAAAATTATTTTTTGAAAAATTTACTATAGAAAAGGCAATCCCTGGCGTAATTAAAATTTGCGACAGTAAAAAATAATTTTTTGAAAAATTTACTATAGAAAAGGCAATCCCTGGCGTAATTAAAATTTGCGACAGTAAAAAATTAATTTTTGAAAAATTTAGTATAGAAAAGGCAATCCCTGGCGTAATTAAAATTTGCGACATTAAAAAATTATTTTTTGGAAAATTTACTATAGAAAAGGCAATCCATGACGTAATTAAAATTTGCGACAGTAAAAAATTAATTTTTGAAAAATTTACTATAGAAAAGGCAATCCCTGGCGTAATTAAAATTTGCGACGGTAAAAAATTATTTTTTTAAAAATTTACAATATAAAATGCAATCCCTGGCGTAATTAAAATTTCCGACAGTAAAAATTAATTTTTGAGAAATTTACTATAAAAAGACAATCCGTGGCGTAATTAAAATTTGCGACAGTAAAAAATTCATTGTTGAAAAATTTACTATAGAAAAGGCAATCCCTGGCGTAATTAAAATTTCCGACAGTAAAAAATTCACTATAGAAAAGCCAATCTCTGGCGTATTTAAAATTTGCAGCAGTAAAAAATTAATTTTTGAAAAATTTACTATAAAAAAGGCAATCCATGGCGTAATTAAAATTTGCGACAGTAAAAAATAATTTTTTAAAAAATGTACTATAGAAAAGGCAATCCCTGGCGTATTTAAAATTTGCGACAGTAAAAAATTAATTTTTGAATAATTTACTATAGAAAAGGCAATCCCTGGCGTATTTAAAATTTCCGACAGTAAAAAATAATTTTTTGAAAAATTTACTGTAGAAAATGCAATCCATGGCGTAATTAAAATTTGCGACACTAAAAAATTAATCTTTGAAAAATTTACTATAGAAAAGGCAATACCTGGCGTAACTAAAATTTGCGACAGTAAAAAATATTTTTTTTTTTAAATTTACAATAGAAAAG